>JAFBJT010110079.1:72997-89453 GCA_016785325.1 Chascanopsetta lugubris | reverse complement strand
CACACACACACACACACACACACACACACACACACACACACACACACACAATGGCTCTCTCTCTCTCTGCTTATCTCCACACCTGCAGCAGAAGAAGAAGGGACTGCTGCTGCTGCTGCTACTGCTGCTGCTGCTGTTACTGCTGCTGCTGCTGCTGCTGCTCTCACACGCTGACCTACTTTACTTCTTCAGCCTGGAAAACACTTGTTTCTCCACTCGATCCACATGATCCACTGTGAACACATGATCCTCTGTGAACACATGATCCACTGTGAACACATGATCCTCTGTGAACTCATGATCCACTGTGAACTCATGATCCACTGTGAACACATGATCCTCTCTGAACACATGATCCACTCTGAACACATGATCCTCTGTGAACACCTGATCCTCTGTGAACACATGATCCTCTGTGAACTCATGATCCTCTGTGAACTCATGATCCACTGTGAACACATGATCCTCTGTGAACACATGATCCTCTGTGAACACATGATACTTTGAGATTTATATAAAACCGAATGTGTGTGTGTGTGTGTGTGTGTGTGTTTCTTTGTTGATTCCGTATCTTAACTTGTTTCGAGAGGCTTGATGGGCAGGAATAGACGAGATGAAAGATCAGGGAAGAGACGAGGGAAGAAAGGCAAAGAGAGATATTGAAAAAAATTAAACAAAAAATGCTGAGGAGGCAGAAATTCTGTGGGCTGATGGAAAAAGGTGTGTGTGTGTGAGAGAGAGAGAGGGGGGGGAGGAAGTAAGGAAGGAAGGGGAGACTGGCTGGTCAGGAGAGAAAGGTGTATGTGGGCTTATCTCGCCGGCCAGGCCTCAGCGAGGTCACCGCGGGCTGACGGAGGATGTACAGAGGAAGGAGGCGGAGTCACGCCGCAGAGTGACTCAGAGAGTGAGAGTGAATGGAATTATTGAAGAAAAAAATATGCACGAAAATGAAGGAAAATCCCCCCCCAAAAAAAAGTGCAAACTCGGCCACAAAAGTTTGGGCACATCTTTGTTTACAGACTACATGGGAAAGTGCGATCGGTCGTATGAGTCGAGGAAACATGGGATGGAAACGAGTCAATGAGGAACCAGGGAGTCGCAACCAGGCACTTAGAGGAGAGGCAGAAAAAAGAAAGAGGCGTTAACAACCTTCTCTCCCCTGTTAAATTAAAAGAATCAGTTACCGGCAGAATCCTCATTAAACATTCAAGACTAACCGCCTACATGTGTTGCGTTCACGCTGTCGTTAGAGGCAATCATCCGACCTGTGACTAATCATGCAGGGAGGCATAAATCTTACATAACAGTCTGTGTATGGATTTACACAGCAACATGGTGTTTGTTAATGAGGGGGGGGGGGCAACAGCAGGGATTAAAGGTGCAGTGTGTCACATTTAGGTGACATTATTCCTGTTGACCTGACCTGATTGTATGAATTTGCATGTTTATGCATTTCAATCGGGGGCGGTAGTGGACCGGCGGTTGGAGCAGGCGCCTTAGAGCAGGCGCCTTTGCCTTTCGCGAAGGTCACCGGTTCGATTCCCACTCGGACCCTCAGACGCTGATATTTTGGTGCCTTTCAAGTCACCCAAGGAACACCGAAGGCTGCTATAGGTCCTCTTATACGTTCGGAAGCGAAGAAGGAGACATGACTCGGCTCATTTAAAGGTGCAGTGTGTAAGATTTGGTGACATCTAGTGGTGAAGTTGCATGTCGTATCCGTCACCTCTCCCTCACCCTTCAGACAGTGCGGGATGATTGCATCGTGGCCCTGAATTCTCATTCAAACTCTCACTGCTCATTAAAAAAAGATGTTCAGTACGTCCACTCTGGGTTACTGTAAAACACGGCGGCCTCTGTGGAGAGGAGCTCAGAGAGTTGGGACGGTGACTGTGTCCCCCAGTTTCCCAAATTACTGTACAAAAACAAGTCACAGTGTGTTGTTTCCCGCGTACTACAGAGAGATGACACAGTCACAAAGATACAAACAGCCTGTGCACAGAATTATTCTCCAATTTGTGCGAAGTGTCGCCAGGGAAAGTTTCACTGCTGCTGGTTTTGTCCTAATTGGCCTGGAATTCATTCTGACGACCTGATTCAAACCTGTTGTTTACTGGTGAAACATGGAAACTTTATTTTAACCCTTAGAAACATGTGCAGAAAAACACACTCATAATAATAATGATAATAATCATGATAATGATACTAATACAAACAATATATATACGTATTCTAATAATATATATAAAAAGACTGCTGCTCTCATCTTTTTTTCAGAGTTTAAAAGGTTTTTAAAAAAGGCATTATCTTTTATTTAGCAGCCAAACAAATTTGCTTCGGGAGTTTGTAAAGATCAAAGAGATCAAAGCATATTGACTGTGATTCATCAGGTGACACTGATATATCCATTTTATTCCCCTTTATTCTTCACCACCGTGACCATGTTCACCTGCTTTGATCATGCAAGAGGTTTTTTTGTGTGTCTTTTTTAGCCATTTACGGCACTTTGTCTATTTTCGCCTTTTATGACTATAAACTTATTCAACTTTAATGTAAGATTATAAAATCACAGTTTAAAGTTAAATCAGATAATGCAGGTTACAAAAAGTTATGTACATCCGGACATACGGCAGTATTAAGAGCATTATAATAAAACTTTGATACCTGCGCACGTTTGCGGATATCTTTTAGTCAATTTGAACTCTGGGTTGTTTTTGCAGCGGCAGCACATTTCGTCCTCATGTGTCTCGGTAGCAGTTGAAGTTTGCCGGATTTGTTTTTTGGTATATTTATTTATGTGTCATGTTAATTGGCATCTCTGCCCGGCCTCCCTGTCACCGCTCATTATTAAAACTCTCGGGCGGAAACTCTGTAAACAATAACGACTCCCCTCCCTCAGGCTGGTTTTGGATAAAGGAGAGAGAGATTAAAACATGGCTGAAGCGCCAGATAGTTGTACCTCTGCGAGGACAGTTTGGCTGGAATGAAGAAAGAAACACACACTGACAGCTTCACATGGGGGAGGCCTGAGTAAACAAACGTTGATCCAAAAAGCGCTGATCCAGCCTTTTCCTCCGCTCCCTCGATGGAGACGCTCCCCTCCTCTCTTCATCTGTTCATTAAGGTCAACCTGATTTTTTTTTTTTTTAGGGGCGAGTGAGAGAGAGAGAGAGAGAGAGAGAAAGAGAGAGAGAGGAGGAGGAAAATGAACAGAGTGAGAGATGTAAGAGGATTTGGAGCTAATTAGGGGAGTAGGAGGCGAGAGGAGAAACAGATGAGAGAAGGAAAGAGGGGTGGAAGGAAGGAAAGGCAGATGAGGAGGAGGGGGGTGGGGTGGGGGGTGAAAGTGAGAGTGGGCAGGTGAATTCTGCTCAGTTAGCTCCCTGGTGTTTAATATCACTCTCCCACTCTTTCTCTCACCCCTTTCTCTCCCCCCTCCCTTTCCGTCCATTAACCCCCCCCCTTAACGTCCACCCTCTTTTTTCCTCATTTCCTCCCGTTTTCTCCCCCACGATCCCTCTGTTCCTCTCTCTTTCTCTCAGTCCACTGATTCTCTGTGTTTCACACCTCTGCTATCAGAGGGGACCGGCCAGATGGATGCAGGTGTGTGTGTGTGTGTGTGTGTGTGTGTGTGTGTGTGTGTGTGTGTGTGTGTGTGTGTGTGAGGGGCAGGAAGTAGGCAGTAGTGCAGAGGCAGGAGAGCATGACTAATCCTCAGGACTCACACACACACACAAAGATTAACACACACAACACACACACACACACACACACACTAAAATTGGCACTCATATAAACACCAGTTTCCTGGCGTTGCGCTGATCTGCTGTGTACTCAGCTCCTTCCCAGGTAATTTTTCATTCAAATTGACCAGGTGCATAAAGATGGCAGCCTCTTGAAAAGCGGTCTCAGGCCTTCCAGCCCGTTCCCCCATGATGCTTCTCCAACCCCGCGTCCCAATCTAGGCCCTTTGAAACATTCTGAGTTTTTATCAGAAAGTGCGTAGTGGTTGTCGTTGTTTTTGCTCTTTGCCGGTTGTTTAACGAGACTTCCTCGTTTGATTCCCCGTTGTTTGTATATGTGCTGCTCTGCTCCTGCAGTGTGACCAGCGTGTGTCCCACCACTCACACAATGACAACTGGGAGTTCCCTTTGGCTCCTCCCCTCAACACTAAATGGGTGGATGGATGGATGGATGTTTGGATGGATGGATTTTTACTTTATTCATTTAGATGAATGAATGGATGGGTGGGTTGGTGGATGAATTGATGGTTTAATGTTTGGATGGATGGCTGAAAAAAAGGGATGGAGGGATGGATGGATGCGTGTCATTTTGGATAGATGGGTAGATGGGTGGCTGAATGAATGGATGGATCCGTGGATGTCTGGATAAATGGATGTTTGGATGGATGAATGTCTGAATAGATGGATGGATGGATGGATAAATGGACAAATGATGGGTGGGTGGATGGATGGATGGATGAGTGGGCAGATAGAGGGATGGATAGATGAATAGATGGATGCATGGATGGATGATGGAATGTATATTTCAATACATATGACAGCAACACACATTTCAAACATTGCCGTAATATTCGATCAAAAGTCAAAACATTGCCATTTTGCAATGACATTGATTTTCAACAATAAAACAATTATAATATTAATAAACATAGGAATACAGCCGCACGGCAAATGTACAGCTTTGATCCAGTCGCACCTTGGCTGTTCAAGATGGCGGACATTGTGCTGCCGACACCACAAGTAAACAATATGCCACGTGCTCTATTTTCCCACATTAAGTGTAAAAGCCCATCAATGACCTGCCGCACATGGTACCAGCCGTAGGACATGTGATGTGCTGGCGTGTACGTTATTAACACACATGTATGTTTTTTCCTCCCCGTCATGTGAGGATACCGGAGGTAAACACACAGAAGGAGCAGCACTGCTTTGTTTGCGCGTGTCACTCGGCCCAGCTGGGCTCAGTGAGGGCGGGGTCACTGTGCTTCTGTTCATCAGTGTGAATCAGCCACTGTTGATGTTGCTAAACTCATCTAGTTGTGAAGTGTAGCAGAATCAATTACACGGCTAGATGCTCCCAATTAGACGAGGCTGATCAATGTCAGCCAAGATCACTGCATAATCTCCGCACACACACACACGCGCGCACACACACACACTCACACAGCTGCGTAGATGATTTGATAATTAAATCAATCTGAATAACTAGAGCTTCACTAATGAAGCAATGATCTCAGATTCATCTGAGATCATTGAGGGAAAGAAAGCAGCTCGTGTGTGCGTGTGTGTGTGTGTGCGTGTGTGTGTGCGCGCGCGCGTGTGTGGTGTGTCAGAGAGTGTTGTTTTGATTATAATCAGTAATTTAGTCCACTTTGCCTGCCTCCTTCAGACAGGAGCTGTGGGACACACTTGGACAGTTGGACAGTTTGGAGGAAGTGGGACATGAGAGGCTTTAGAGGATGACGGAGCGAGTGAGGGATTAAAGGATACAACGAATCAGGACGGACGGAAGGTGGGAGAGGAGATGCTCCGCTGCTGGCAGCTCTCGTCCGGCTTTGTGTCTTTAATTTTGGAAAAAGAGAAACGTATTGATCGTGTTGTGCGATGATTTCTCCGAGGAGAGAACTCATCACCGCAGGTCAGGCTTTCTTTGGGCGAGTTCACTCGAGGAAATCCTCAAAGTCCTCTCACGTTGTCCAGACTTCCGTCTTGTGATGGAGACGATGAGACGTCCTCTAATGAAAATGTCCCCTGAACATCTTTTCTTGAAGTCAGGGCATCTCCGGAGGTTACCCCATAATAACACACAAATCATGGCCGCCCAATGAATTATAATGTGGGGAGCTGTGACTGCTTGTTGTTGTTGTTGCACCTGTAGAGACTAACACACAACAGCTCACGAACACCTATAGAATGATAATAATAATAATACTAATAATAACAATATTAATAAAAAAATATTGATGATAATAAAAATGATAACAATTATATTTATAACAATAATGATAATAAATAAATAATTGGATTACAAAAGTGTGACGTTCAAAAAACACACGAAATGTTTCTGGTGTCCCCTAGTGGCTGAAGTGTGAGGCTCGTTCTGACTGACACAACGTCAACATCGCTGCCTGAGGGCTGAGAAAACTGTGATAAAGCTGATAAAAGATCAAAATAGCAACAACAACAAAATAGCAGTGGGTAGAGTCACCATCATCAGACGGAACAGGAAGTTCCAACTGTTGCATTCAGTGTTTAACGGCACATAAAAGTGAGTTTGTTTGTATCTATTTTGATCTCATTTGTGTTGTATCGTCCAGTTTGGCCTATCAAGGATGTTGAAATGCGTTTTACTCTCTCTCTCTTTTTCTCTCTCTCTCACTCTCTCTCTCACTCTCACTATGACTGTATTTGTGTGTGTGTGTGTGTGTGTGTGTGTGTGTGGGTTGCGGACTTCCGTGCACGTGTGTATCCTCTCATCTTTGCGGAGATGGTTTGATTAAGTCAGCAGCGATGAAGTCACTCTTCTGCCTGGCTCTGCATGGTGCCTCCTGTGTGTGTGTGTGTGTGTGTGTGTGTGTGTGTATGTATTTGTGTGTGTGTGTGTGTGTGTGTGTGTGTGTGTGTGTGTGTTGGCCCGTGTAAGCCGCTAATCACCACCGTGTGGTTTTGCTTTCTCTAACCTGCTGCTTTAGCCCAGCCGTAAAAAAAAAAAACCCTCCTGATTAATGACATGATGTGTCTCCCCGGTGATGTGATGATTAACGACATGATTCATCACCATGGCGATACGGTGGAAATAAAGCCATTAATTCTGCTGATCAGATGACAGAGGGTCGGTGATGGGGCTGAGAGAGAGACACACAGACTGGCAGGGTGTGACACGGAGAGGCCTGGGAAAGTGTGCGACGAAGGGAGGAACCGAATAGAAAGGAAGTCAAAGAGAGGAAAACTTTAAACAACAGACGGACGGAGTCGGCCCTCTGTCTCTGTCTCATCACCAGATCCGCTCTGACTCGCACGAGATGCTCGTGTCGTCGCGGTGACCTGTCGCTGCCAGAGCGAGGAAGAGCACGGCGCAAACATCCTTCGACATACAATATAATGTGCTGGGACCTCGAATCCAAACGTTTTAAAGGGACAGTGTGTGCGATTTGGTGACGTTTCCCACGTGAAGTTGCCCCTCACCCTCACCCCGCTGAGCCTACAGGAGAGCCTCTGGTCCACTGTCGCTGTCATTAAAGCGCACAAGATGTTTAGTGCGTCCACTCTGGGCTACCGTAAAAACATGGTGGCCCCCGTAGGGTGGCCCCCTTCCTGCTGCAAATATACACCGAAGGGTAATTTTTTTTTAGGGTTATATAAAAAAAAGGAAGTACATTGGAGTGATTCTACATTTGTAAAAATGGCTTTATATTATTGTTTTGTGATTCTATTTCTATGGATAGAAGTGACAACACGTCACCAAAATCGGACACACTGACCCTTTAAATAAGGCATTTTAGAAAAGATCTGAATCCACAAGCCGCTTTCCTCTAAATGTCTGCCGGAGCTCTTCCTCACCGTTTGACCAAGGACGTGTCACTGTATTATTTAAGCGAACATGGATACGCTTTATTTTGAAAAGTCTGACACTGTTTTCATAATATATGAACGTGTCTGTGACGCACCGCAGGGGCAGCTCTGCAGTTTCCTATGGAGTCTTCATTTGAACTGGGTAGATGTATTACACACACAGGTAACTGTGTTATGTCTCTGTGTGTGTGTGTGTGTGTGTGTGTGTGTGTGTGTGTGTGTGTGTCTGTGTCTCTATTGTGACTGGTATCAAACAGATTGTCTCAGTGTTTGTTGACAGGTGGCTTCAGAGTGACATGGGACTATTGGTTTTCATGTGCATCCCTTTCCTGTGTGTATGTGTGTGTGTGTGTGTGTGTGTGTGTGTGACAGTATGTACTGGGGAAAGCAACAGAGGGATTTGATGGTGATAATGTGATGTGCAACTGAAGGTGTCGGGATGTAGTGTTCTGTTTATTTACGCGTATGTGTCTGTGTGAGTGTGTGTGAGTGTGTGTGTGTGTGTGTCTGGGTGTGTGTGTGGTGTTATCACACCTGCGTCTACATCACCCAGTTATGTCTCTCAGGTTGGAGGTCGGTGTATTACTTGTTTCGCTTCTCTCCTCCTGGACCTCTGCGACTTTTCTGGCACACAGACTCTTTGATCACCGCACTGTGTGTGTGTGTGTGTGTGTGTGTGTGTTTAGCTCTGCTGGGATGATGCAACACAAGTTTTTACGGTCCAATAAACACACTTGGGGTGCTAAAGCTTTAAAAGGCGTCTTTGTGATCTAATTAAATACTGGACAGCGCACTGAAAGTGCCGTCAGCCCTTTTCGTTACACAACAGTAAGTTAATCAACACACTCATTTGGCAAATCATCAGTGTTTGTCTTTGAACACAGGGAAGCGATTCCATTATGCTTTGTTCTTCTTTCTTTATTATTCTCTCCTCTTCTTCTATGTCCCTTTCCTTCCCTTTCCTTTGCCACCTCTCCTCCTCCCCTCCTCCTCCTCCTCCCCTCCTCCTCCTCCCCTCCTCCTCCTCCCCCTCCTCCTCCTCATTATCCCTGCTATTGTTTCCGTGTGGTATCTTAGGTCTGTTGCTCTCTCTCTCGTATATAGTCTTCATCACTACAGGCAGGAGCAGCTGGGGCACGGCAAATATTGCCAAACGCAAGAGAAGTGCTCTCATCAGGGCGTTGGTGTGTGTGTGTGTGCGTGTGTGTGTGTGTGTGTGTGTGTGTGTGTGTGTGTGCGTGTGTGTGTGTGTGTGGTAAGGATGCGAAAGAAAGAACGAAAGAGACACTTATTAAGAGAGAATGTATGAATGTAAGTGCGTGAATGTCCCCAGATCCCCCTGGTCCGTGTATGTGTGTGTTTGTGTGTGAGTGCGTACATGATTAGTTGTGTGTGTGTGTTTGTGTGTCTGTGCGTGCATGTGCTGACCCACTTTGTCTGCCATGCAGCAGTGGCAGCAGCTTGTGCAACAGAGCAGGATGTGCATTTTTTAACAGCAACAGTCTCCCCGGCTCTGCACCAAACACACACACACACACACACACACTCACAGACACCGGCATGCATTCCTCTGTGTGTGTGTGTGTGTGTGTGTGTGTGTGTGTGTGTGTGTGTTTGCATGCAGTTTAACAGGTAGGGTTGAATTTACAAAGAAAAAAAGAGAGAAGCTCTTAATGTGGAACTGAAGTGGGCTGGTCACCGTCGTTCCTGCTGAATGAAAACCAGTGTATCATCAGCGTATAGAATAATAACTCCGAGGAGAAGTGGATGTTAATTGACCTATAATCAACCTTGTCATTTGGAAATCACTCTTACATATAATTGACCTTCACTGGACCAAAACTGCAAAGCCGGCAGAACTGAATTGGCTCAGAACATAAGAGATATAGGGACGGGATGGAGAGTCGATGGTTTGCCGATTCCCTCTCTTCGGACGATTGGCGGCAATTCCTACGTGAATCCCCATTCCGAGTGTTTGCGTCTGTCCGCCCGCATCGTTACGTTCCAGCCAGATTGTGTCAGCGCTCCCTCGGGGACAGATCTGAGGTCTGTCGTGTGCGTTGACCCAACTCTCGCTGCTCCGATGCATTTTTAAACGCACTGCGCCGCCGCCGCCGCCGACTTCCTGCGCAACGTGAGGCGCCATGACCCTTTAAATCTACAACACGGTGTAGGTGAACAGTTTCTGGATGTCGCCAACAGAGAGACGTTGGTTGATGCTGATTCAATTCTCTCTATTTTTTTTAACTTCACAAATACTTCCCTTACCTTATGTTAAGCCACTCCCACAGATAGTCATGGTCAATACCGGAAACCACTACCTCTAAGCTGCTACAAGCAAATCCACTCATACATCTGGATATATGCATTTATAGTACGCTGACATATTGTAAATATCAATTAATCACAAGAACACACACACACACACACACACACACACACACACACACACACGCACGCAGGCGCACAGTCTGACACATACTCGAGGAAATGGGAAAACTAAACATTGAGTCATCAAACGAGGATTCTCTCCTTCTCCTCTCTCCCTCTCTCCTCTCCTCCTCGCTTTTCTTCTCTACTCTTCTTCACTAATGGTAACATCATCTATATTCTATGAGAGATAAAAGCAGAGGGGAGCAACAATTTGCCATGTGATGTGGCTGTGTGTGTGTGTCTGTGCATTTGTGTGCCACAGAGAGAGAGAGAGAGAGAGAGAGAGAGAGAGAGAGAGAGAGAGAGAGTATGAGGTCAAACACTGAATAGTTTTAAATAGTTTATGCTTTAATAAACCTCTGGTCTGCTGCTCTCGGGTGAGTCATGTTTAGATGCAGCCATGATTAAGATTAACCTGAGGATAAACACGGGGGGGGGGGGTTGGGGGGGTCGGGTTGGGGGGGGGGGGGGTGGGGGGGGGGGTTGTGTGGAGGAGAGAAGAGGAGGATGAGCTCTGGACAGATCATCAGATTCCCTCATTTCATGACCTTACATCATTCTCCTCTCCTGTCCAGGGAACCTTCTCTCCCCCCTGTGCGTGTGTGCGCGCGTGCGTGTGTGTGTGTGTGTGAGAGTGTGTGTGTGTGTGCGTGTGAGTGAGTGAGTGAGTGAGTGAGTGTTTCTCTCCTGCCGTTCTTTACTCACATATCACTGTGTGTGAGATTGTTCTCACTTTTATATTTTCATCTAACAGGTGTCAGTGTGTGTTCACTCTCTCTCTCTCGCTCTCTCTCTCTCTCTCTCTCTCTCTCTCTCTCTCTCTCTCTCTCTCTCTCTCTCTCTCTCTCGCTCTCTCTCTCTCTCTCTCTCTCTGTTTTTTACTAGCCTGTCTGTTTGTTTGTTTGTTTGTCTACAGACCCGTAAGTGAAGGGAATAGGGAGACGCATGTGATTAGTGTTTTGTCTTTGCAGAGGACTTACTTTATGTAATTACTTGAATGAAGCAATTGCTCCGAGCGTGACAGCTGAGCCCCGAAAAATCATTTAAAGGTCCAGTATGTAACATTTTGGGGAACATAATGTAAAAGCAATTGGCTGGATTCAATGACTGGCTCTTTTGTGTGGTTCCTCTCTCCTCTTACGCGTATTGGACTTCATAAGGAGCTGCTGAACTGAGATAAACAAGCACACACACACACACACACACACACACACACACACACACACACACAGTAGAGGGCAGTACTGGCCGACCTTGAGCGATGACTACATCCAAGCAGGTGGAATCAAAATGCGAGGATTCTTGTTTGGAATTAGATTTTTTAAATATTTCAGTGTCTCGTGAGGATTCAACAACAAACTTTCCTCAAGGATTCTTCTGTGCTCTGTCTCTTCTCCTCCATCTGTGTCCCAATGCAACATGCAACCTCTCCACTGGATGGCGCTAAACCCCACACATTGGGATTTTGAAAAGCAAGCTCTCCATTGATTCCCATTGATTGTTTGTTGGCTTCCACGCGGATACATGTGAGGATCCATGGTCATTGGTGAATTCCACGCTGCTTCTCGTAAACACAGTGTCAGTGAGACTCACACACACTCTGCCACTGTGTGTGTGTGTGTGTGTGTGTGTGTGTGTGTTTGTGATATCAGGAAATTAAGCACTTAAATTTGCTGTTAAAGGTACATTACCCAACAGTTTCTCATATCTGCTCTCCAGGGGCAACTGCAATACTGTCACAACAGCCGAGCTGGCTTATTACAGCATGGCTTTATTGATCCACACGCACATACACACACACACACACACACACACACACACACACACACACACACACACACACACACACACACCACACACACACACACACACACACACACACACACACACACACACACACACACACACACACGCACACACACACACAGGTGCACACCTACGCTCAGAGACACAACACCTGCAACCAAGTGCACAAAGACGAGGGAATGCAGATGCAAAAATTGTTTACACACGCACTCACACACACACACACACACACACACACACACACACACACACACACACACACACACACACACACACACACACACACACACTCACACTCACACACACACACGCACAAACACTCACACACACCTACCTTTGCTCATTAAGGACTCCTACCAGTGTGTCCTGTAAGCAGTTTAGTTCCCTGGTGGACCTGTAATATGTTGCCGTGTGTGTGTGTGTGTGTGTGTGTGTGTGTCATGGTGTCAGCTGTTTTGCGCCTGTTAAGCCAGAGTTACAGTTTCTTAGTTGTCCTGGGAACCCTTTGTTAACCGGAGCTTGGAGATGTGCTAAAAAGTCATTACACAGGTTAAAGTGGGAGTCGAGGATCAGGCCTTTTCACCTTTTACTTCTTTAATTCCTGCGTTTGTCTCTTTTAGTGTCCATTAAAGGTGCAGTGTGTAAGATTCAGGTGAAAGGGGTTTCATCACTCATCACATAATGAATATGAGAAATGAATACTGCACCTTTAAGACTTCTCTTCCAGTGGATTGGAGTCAGTCTGTGTTAGATTATGTTGTCAGCTGCTCTCAGGATGTTATCGAAGTCTCCTAATGAGATTTTCAAACTCAGTCCCAAGATCCAATTCTGAATTTCATCCTGGTTAATGACAATTCTGCTTAAATATCTGTTCCGCTTATTGAAATAGTTTGAAAGTTTCTTTGTGTGTGTTTTTAGCTTAGTTTATTTCTTTTTTTTTCCTGACTGAAATTTTTGGGATTTGATTTTTATTATGACTGGAATGTGGACGAGTCAAATGGTGATTCTGAGGGATGGATGGATGGATGGATGAAGGGATAGATGATGGATGAATGGATGGATGGATGAATGGATGGATTGACAGATGGATGGATGAAGAGATGGATGGATGGATGAATGGATGGATGGAGGGATGATGAATGGATGGATGGATGAATGGATGGATGAAGGGATGGATGGATGGATGGACAGATGGATGGATGAAGGGATGGATTGATGGATGGATGGACAGATGGATGGATGAAGGGATGGATGGATGGATGGATGGACAGATGGATGGATGGATAAGTAGATAGATACAATGAATAATAAAAAATATTCACAGAGAAATATGCAAATCCAAGTGTGAGCATTTGATGAGCAGTTGTTGATAAAAGTGAATGATGACTAGAGTAGGTGAATTAATGGAGAGAGAGAGAGAGAGAGAGAGAGAGAGAGAGAGAGAGAGACTCTGCACCTGGACTTGATTTCTGGAGGAGCGATGGGGAGAAGCAGGAAACTGCGCCATCCCCTCAAACTTGCGTGCACACACACACGCACACACACACGCACACACACACACACACATGCACACACACACACACTTCAGCATCTTCTTCTCCTTCCTTTTAACCTTGCACAGCCCCACAGACTCAAAGCAGCAGCAGCTTTACAAATGTTCATTGTTTGGCTCTTCCTCTCATCGGTTGTTGCTAAATTTGCTCCGTGTTCGACTCCGTCACACTTCAGAACGCAACACAGAGCGGAAAGAATGAAAACTACGTGTGTGTGTGTGTGTGTGTGTGTGTGTGTGTGTGTGTGTGTGTGTGTGTGTGTGTGTGAGTGAGTGTGTGACCGTGTCTGAGTGCAATTCATTACAGCGATATTGATCTGCTCTGAGGAAGAAAAGCTCCGAGGTTACCGTCGCCACTGTCTCCTTTTGGTGGCCAAGATGGCGTTTAGATTTATGATGAGTCAGCGCCATTTTGATTGGGTGGAACAGATCAAGGAGTAGGAGAAGTGAACACATGTTTATGGATTTTAAAGTTTGAAAAAATAAGAGATTTGTATATGACAACTATCAGCCAATTTATCATAAAGGGCCAGTCCGTATTATTTATTTATTTTTATGTCGCTTCATACGTCATTACCTCCTGAACCAAAAGTGTCTTGTACATCAACCCATTGGGAGTTTCCACAAAGTTCACTTCAAAGGATAGTGCATAGATTCAAATCAGGTACGTTGGCTTTGTAATCAGCGTTCCATTTTCTAAAGAATCCAGATTTTGATTGTCAGTATTTTTCAAATGAAGCAGAGCTGCAGTTTCTCTGCCGGAGCCACAGAACTCATCCTCAGCTGCTGTGAAGTCGAGCTTGAGTTTCAGTATTTAAAGGGAGAAAAAAAATAGAATAAATTAAATATTTACTTTTGGCCTTACGCTTTTTGCATTTCTTTCTTTTGTAAATTAAACAATAAATGAAAGATGTAAGAAATAAATGAATAAATGAACCAAAAAAGCGTTCTTGACTAAACCAGACGATAAACGCTGCTTCTCGTAAACACATTGTCAGTGAGACTCACACACACTCTGTGACTGTGTGTGTGTGTGTGTGTGTGTGTGTGTGAACAGAGACTGATGAGAAACACCTCGTCTGCTCGGCCACGTTCACCCAGACTAATAAAGGTTAATGAAAAACAGGCCCTTACACTGAATGTGTCACTTCTGCAGGAGGCTCTGGAACGTGCACGTGATCGTGGCACAGTCACAAGTGATACTTTACCTCACCTGTGTGTTTCTATGCTAATTACTCTCCCGCGATCACACATGCACAGGAAAACCCGGTTTAAAAAAAAAAAAAGTATAATTATGCCAAAAGGAAAGCGTCTGCACACGCTCCCCAACACAAGTGATTCTTCAAAGTGAATCAACAGTTGTGGAGAGTTCTCTGTGAAATGAATGGAAATATGAATATGGATCAAAGTGCTGCTACTTCTGCTGTGTCAGCTGTTTTATTTTTTTTTTTTGGAGCGAGGCATTGCAGCACACACAGACCTACTTTTACTCCCCTCACATGCCTGCACAGCGCACCTCTGCCTTTTCACACACACACACACACACACACACACACACACACACACACACACACACACTCATGTTGTGGTCATAGTGTTAAAGGTGCAGTGTGTAAGATTTGGTGACATCTATAGTCTGGGCTACTGTAAAAAAAAATATGGCCGCCCCCATATAGAGGACCTGCTCCTCATGTAAATATACATTAATGGGCTCATTGAAGGGTAATGGGAAAAATGGATAAATCTATGAAAATTGTTTTGTAATATTTTTAGTGACAAAAATGACCAAAATCTTACACACTGCACCTTTAATGTTGAAATATGATAACAATAATACAAACACCTCAAATGTAGATCTGTAATCACACTATTTCATTCTGCAGACACTTTTACCCGAAGCGACGTACATCCGAGGATGGATGGAGAGGCTGGGAGTTGAACCCATGACCTCATGCAGTAAAGGTGCATGCACATGTAGTAAGTCCATGTTGATCTCTGGATCCACCAGTGACCCCTCCAGAGCAATTTCCTTCCCCCGATACTCAACCATATCCACATACACATCATTGTTTGTTCGGG
Organism: Chascanopsetta lugubris; assembly: GCA_016785325.1. Taxonomy (NCBI): domain Eukaryota; kingdom Metazoa; phylum Chordata; class Actinopteri; order Pleuronectiformes; family Bothidae; genus Chascanopsetta; species Chascanopsetta lugubris. The sequence continues at coordinate 73,988 of JAFBJT010110079.1, read as the reverse complement.
AGCGAACTGATGCTCTCTAGTGAAAATGGGACTCGAACACAGAACCCTCCTGCGCCTGTTTCTACAGAGCACAACGTCTCACCTCTGGCTCACATGAATCATAATTACTGCAGCTGCTGGAGGTCTTTGTCACTTGAGCGTTGGCGTGTTGTTTTGCGGTTGTTTCCTGAGACGACGGATGCCGTTGATTTTAAAATTGTCTGGAGGCCGCCGCTCTTCAGTTCTGTCCCTTTTTCTTATTTCATATATTTTTTTTATTTTTTTTTTTCCCAAAACAACTTAACCGTGTTTGTAAATCCCCATCTTTGCTCTGAGCTGTTGTTCTTACGTGACTTTATGTGACATCATGTTATTTCAAATGAGGGCCAACGCGTTTGACTGCGCTTCTCCTCGGATTTGACTTTGTTACAGACGCACACAAAAAGTCAAGTCTGGCCGAGGGCACTTCCTCACGCGAAGGTTAGGGGTCGCCGGCGCTTTCGTGTCAGGGTCCAAATTTTAGTGACAGGCTGCACAGGGATTGGACAGAGGTGAGAATATTTGAGTGTTACCATGTTAAAAGAAAGCCACACAGAGACACATTTTCTTTGTAATGCTTTGCTTATAGTTTAAAGGTGCAGTGTGTAGGATTTAGTGACCTCGTGCGGTCAAAGCACATGCTCTAGCTACGCCCCACCCCATTGCTTTTATGCAAATAAAATGAAGCGTAAAAAGTGTTTGTTCTAATAATGATGGTAATGATATTTTAGTTTTTTTTATAGAGTGACACCTAGTGGTGAAGTGACATGTTGCAGATGGAGGATGTAGGAGAATGTATTGTAGGCCCCCCCCCTTGGCCCCCCCCCCCCCCCCGTTATTTCCAAAACTCCCAAAAGGGCAAAGTTGTTTATGCGCGTGATCACATTATTCATGTCTGTGAAAAGAGATCATTCCAGCTAAATCTTACACACTGCACCTTTAATTTTAATAACTGCCGTCGCACGGAGAGGTA
>JAFBJT010110079.1:53718-66536 GCA_016785325.1 Chascanopsetta lugubris | reverse complement strand
GTGAGGTCGGCAGTGTGTGCATTCACCACTAGATGCCACTAAATCCTGAGATCAGTATAAGAACCGAAATGCGCTAATTATTGTTATTTTGTTTTCACTTTAGCCCAGGATGGACTAAATGTGACTTTTAAGGAAAATTCACTTCATCCTCCGTGTTCTAACTTTAACTCTGCCACATCTGCCTTAATTGAGTCTATTCAGCTCTTCAGCTGCACCACTAGATGTCCCTAAATCCTTCGCACCGGGCTGTTAATAGTCCCAGTGCGATGAAGTGCTCAAGCCCAAATTGAGAAATTGGAGTAATAAGCTGATCTTATGCAACCTCAGAGGTAAACAAACCCGCTGACCAAGCTGCGCTGTGTATTGTTGGCGTTTCATTTCGTACACTGTGCGAGTGTGTGGCCTCTGCTGCTGCTGCTGCTGCTGCTGCTGCTGCTGCTGCTGCTGCTGCTGCTGCTGCTGCTGCTGCTGCTGCTGCTGCTGGATGTCGTCCTCCTCCGTGCAGTCTCTCCCAGCAGACTCTCCACTTGTACCCGGGGAGACGCTCCTCTATACTGGCTGTCGGTGCAACAGCCTGCTCTGACAGCTCAGGAGGTCAACCCACTGTCACTCACTGTGATACGGAGAGAAGGCCAGAGAGAGAGAGACAGAGAGAGAGAGAGAGAGAGAGAGCGAGAGAGAGGAGAATATATACAGAGGGGGCAGATAAGTAGAGATGGAGGGAGAGTGAAAATAAAGGGTGGGAGGAAAGAGAGGAGATGTGAATCCAAATGAATCTTCCTCACCCAGCAGACAGACTGTCAAGATCGCTCTCTCTCTCTCTCTCTCTCTCTCTCGCTCTCGCTCTATCTATCTCTCTCTCTCTCTCTCCCTCTTTCTCTGTGTGAGTGTGTGTCTCTTACCTACTAATTGAAATGCGATGAGGTGTGAAACACCCCCTTTAAAAGACCTATCACCGTGAGTGAGGCTAAATATGTGTTAGGTGGAGTGTATGTGCATGTGTGCACGTGCCCCAACACACAGCAGCTCACTTTGTGCATGGATGTTATAAGAACCTGTGTGTGTGTGTGTGTGTGTGTGTGTGTGTGCGTGTGTGCGCCTGTTTGCGTGTGGCACATAAATATGTTGCGTGTACATTCGTGCGTGTTTGTAATGACAACACGAACTTAGCATGCGCACGAGTATGTGTTGTGCTATGATCATAGATGTCGATGTGCATGTTTGTGCATGTGCACACGGCAGAGAAACACGTGTGTGTGTGTGTGTGTGTGTGTGTGTGTGTGTGTGCGCGCGTGCGTGTGTAATTTCATTTTGCTGTCTCAGCCTCTTGTTAAGGAGCCATTTAGAGCTCAGGTTGAGTTTCCTCAGCTCCTCCTGACACTTCTTCTTCTTTCCTCCTCACTGCTTCTCTGACTTCCACCATCTTCTCTCCATCTCTGTCTCATTATCCTCACTCCAGCCTCTCGCTCTCGCTCTCGCCCTCTCTCTCTCTCTCTCTCTCTCTCTCCATCCTGTGAGATTGCCTCACAACACAAAGGATGTTTTACTTGTTTTCATTCGCAACAGTTGGAAAAAGCCTGAGCGGAGACCTTGAAAGCGCTGACATCCCAGCTCTTCAGTTTGTGTGATATTTGAAAGTGACCTGCAGGAGCTGTTTGATGGAGTGAGGTGTTGGAGGGAGAGGAGTGAGACGCTCCACCGTCTACTTTACGATGCGCTGCGTTTCTGCAACAGCTTCACCTGAGAAATCTATTTTGTGTGTAAATGTAATAATGATGTACACACACATTTTTTTTTTTTTTATCCCTCTCTCCCTCTCTCTCTCTCTCTCTCTCTCTCTCTCTCCCCCTCTCTCTCCCCCTCTCCTTCCCTCTCCCTCTCTCTCTCTCGCTCTCCATCCTGTGAGATTGCCTCACAACACAAAGGATGTTTTACTTGTTTTCATTCGCAACAGTTGGAAAAAGCCAGAGCGGAGACCTTGAAAGCGCTGACATCCCAGCTCTTCAGTGTGTGTGATATTTGAAAGTGACCTGCAGGAGCTGTTTGATGGAGTGAGGTGTTGGAGGGAGAGGAGTGAGACGCTCCACCGTCTACTTTACGATGCGCTGCGTTTCTGCAACAGCTTCACCTGAGAAATCTATTTTGTGTGTAAATGTAATAATGATGTACACACACATTTTTTTTTTTTTTTACATGTTTACATATTCAGACCCACCCCCATTCTAAAAGCCCCTCTATGAGCAGCAGCAAACAGTGTGGTGCATGGTGTGTACGTGCACGTGCACGTGTGTGTTTGTGTACAAATCGGTTTATGAGAGGGTCCCTGCTCTCAGGCATGCAGCCTTTATGCTGCAGGTGTTTGCATATAGATGCCCGTAAGTGTGTGTGTGTGTGTGTGTGTGTGTGTGTGTGTGTGTGTGTGTGTGTGTGTGTTTGCATGTTTAGGTATAAGAAGCCCTCTATATGTTCACTATCAGATTGCTGAACCATAATATTACACTCAAAGCTTATATACATATTCATGTAGTTTCACATAGACAAACACTAACACAAACACACACACACACACACACACTGACACACACTATAAGTCACTCCAACCCTTGAGGGCTCCGTTAAACCTATGCTGTCATGTAAGTGTGTATAAATATACATATCTTAATACATATATGTAAATGTCTTTGTTTTTTTAAGAAAAACACAAACGTGAAATCAAAGCTTGCAATAAGTATATATAACTTTTTTTTGGGTCAATTTGATTTTTTTTTTTTTTTTGCTGTCGTCAGGATAAAATACAGGACTTCACAAGACAAGGCTTCACCGTGCGGGTTTGAGTTTCGCAGTGCTTCTGCTTTATGCATGATTTAAGGTGGGAAACGTGGCGACGGCGTATGAACTATTTAAACCCGCAGCTGAAGGGGAGAAGGTCAGACATCATGGGGAACAGACATTAACATATTTAAATGCTTTGGGGCCATAAATAAAACATCCTCCCCGTGATTCTCCGCTTTTCCTCTCACCTTCGGTGTTTCATAGAAACCCATTCACAAAGTGTGAGCTGCTCCTTCCTCTGGCATCTCGTCGTAACTTGTTGTAGATCAGAGCCGTAATCAAACATTCAGAGGCTGCAGCGCTAAAGGTCACTTGTCTGAGTGAATGGTTTCCGTTGATGGAGGGCAGCTTATGAGATTTCAGGTGATGAGTTTGATGCTTGAGGGAATTTCAACGTCACTAATACTGATGGATTTTTTTTTAAAGGGATCCCTGACCCCATCGGACATTACAGTGAGGTTTTTTGGGGGGGGGGCTATGGTGCGTTAAAGGTGCTGTATGGCGCTTGGAAGAAGTTGTCGAATTCACCTCAAAATGTCGTTCGGATGTTGATCCTACAAACTGGTGATGCAGCAGTGCAGCGGCCAGAAGTGGAACATTCAGCATCTCATCAACGACCTCATGCTGCGAGGCTCCTTGAACAGACTCTGATCCGTCAGCCACTGTTACATTTACACAAACACAGGAAATGCTCTGTGTCACAGTGCATTTGGGATTCCACGAGGTTTGGTGTTTTCATGTTCTGGACACTTTAGAATGAGATCTGACACGGGGAGGTGACTTTCATTTCTTTCTCTTTCTTTTGTAAACAAATTCGTTTTCATGTCTGTTTAGAAAATCCAGGTGATGATTAAAAAAGTCACTGTGAATCAGTTTGACGGATGTTTCCCGTCAGCAGGTGAGTGCTTCTTATCAATACAACACCGCAATGCCACTTTTTCACCACTAGAGTGAGTCGTGAGCCCCCACGGCACTCATACTTCCTCTCACCCACAGTGGCATCAGTTCACTCGCTTATCAGCTATGGTGGTTCATCACCATTGCATATTTTTACATCGCTTCCTGTTTTGTTTCAAAATAAAAGCCTTGAGGGACATGACTGAATGCATTCACCAATGTCAATAGTACTTCATTAACCCTTTAATGTCAAAATAAACATTTCCCTTAAAGATAGATCATTTATATGATAGCATTACCTCTTATTGTATAGAAGACCACAAGTACCACAAATGGATATTAGGGTCCCCCCAATGACTAATGCCATGACTATACACACACACACACACACACACACACACACACATTGTTAGTAGCCTTAACAGCGCGGAAGACTTTTTTCAGGTCCACTGAATGTTTGAATTAGTATCATTAGTGGACCAAAGGTAATATAAGGAAATCAATACTTTTAGTAGGAAAAGGAGAAAATCAATCAGCTTGTAATAGAGGGTCATTTGTCTGTAAAGGTGGAGAACACTGGCACATGGCAGCCCACCGCAGTCGATGCGTGGGGTCCCTCCACGTGGCCCCACACTGATCCATAGGTCACACGGCCTCAATGGGAATCGGTGAGAGCAGGTGATGCACAGTTACGCCACAAACGAGTCCAGATGAGGTCAGTGCGCTCCTGGCTTCAGAGATAAATCTCTGATCAGGGCAAAACACTGCTCCGATCCTCTAAATGATGCTGAGTAATGAGGGTAACCATGGGAACCAAGACATGATACAGACTCGAGAAGTGATGGAGCTGGCTAATGTCGAGTAGAGTAAATATTCGAGGGCTAAAAAGCATAATGAGCGTCCATAATCGTGTGAACAAGAAGATGCAGGGCATGGCGTGTGTGTGTGTGTGTGTGTGTGTGAAGAACTAAGATTGTTATTCTAACATTGGGCTTCGAGCACAGATCTGTTCTCTCTCCACTTTTTGTATTGAAGAAAAACATCAGCTCCTCGCTGACTTTGGTGTCAGGGGATAACGAGATGTTCAGCACAGGAAACGCAACAAATCAACACAAAGTGTGTTTGTCTCCCGAGTTGCACTATTCTACTTTTTCCCTTTACACAATGCACTTGATTAAATTTCATGCTTGTACATGTTCAGTCTTGATTTTTTTTTAAATCATCTTCAATCACTTTGCGTTGCCATGGTGACAGCCACCTGCGCTGCTCTGTGAACCACGTGCCTCATACACCTCATTCAACAGACACGCACTTTATATAGCATTATGTCACCGTGGTCATTTTGTCATCTGACTGTAGTTTAAAGGTGCAGTGTGTAAGATTTGTTCATACTTACATATGAGGGGCCCCTTCTCCATGGAAGCCGCCATGTTTCTACAGTATGGACGAACTAAATGTTGCTTTAAGGAGGGATTTTTCCATTTCTTAAGCTGTTAGAAGAATGTTAGTGTATATGTTGTGATATTCACTTACCTGCGTTATGTAATTCCTCAGGTAGATGTCATTAAATCATAGATGACAAAACGTCGAAAGATTCATATTCCAAAGCATCTCTAAACCCAGAGCTAAGAAACTATCCTTTGTGAACGTCTCCATTTCAAAACATGACTCAGCACTTCTTATATTCAATGCATAATTTCTGGTGAAAAGACAGAAAAGACAGACGCAAACCTGGACATCTCTTGTTTAAACTAGTTTTTTTTATTTAGGAAGTGAAAGGAGGAAATGCCCGGTGTTGTCTTTGTGCTTTACATCGTTTTTAAAAATCCTCAGAGGAAGAACCCAAAACAAAGCCGGAAGCTCCAGAGATAAAGTCATCATCATCATCATCATCATCATCATCATCATCATCATCATCATCATCATCACTACCAATTAATAGTCGGACTCAGCAGTCTCATCAGTGCTTATGTACAAGGCCTCTTGCCACAAAATACTTTTCATTCTCGCTAAAAAAAAAAGCGTCAAAAGTTACGTCAGTTCAAAAAAATGACATTGAAATTATTGGATCTCCACCATTTGTCATTTTCACTAATATTCCCCGTGTGGCTTTGATGTCGTTTTTGCCTTTGATTCATTATATTGTAGAAAACAAGAGGAGGAATAGTGTCGTCTCTACATACAAGGCGATGTCTACCTGAATCTAACTCTTTCATTGTGCTACTATCTTTGAAAACAAAAGAAAACAAAAAAGAAACAAAACAAAAAAAAGTTGCAAGATATCATTTTGTAAGAGGAAGTGCTTTTTATATAAGAATACGTAAACTAGCTTGTGGCTATAGTAGGCTACAGTAGTTCATAGTAGAATCTAAGTGTTCGTTGATGCGCTCTGGTGCTGAAATATCGACCCCCCCCCCTCCCTCACCCCCCCAGCAATGCATGTGATTGCATCTGTTGCTCCGGCAACAGCCAGAGATGATGGGAAGAGAAAAAGGGAGTTTGTGAATCAATGTCTGGCGTAAAACCGATCATTCCAGCAGACAGGAGTCGGAGCGTTGAGAGCAGAAAACTTTCTTGTCGGGGGGGTTTTTTGTTTTCATCCATGTTTCAGCACCAGAGGCCTAGAGTATCTACCTTCTACAATACTTTTAGAATAATAATACGAGGCAGGCAGTGCATAAACCATGTACAAAAAGGACCCGCCCCCCTTTCTCCCGGAGCCCTGCGTCCTAACCGGAGCCGAGCCATCTGTGTGAATCCCTGCAAGCCCCCGCAAACTGTCAGTGAGACATTAATAACGCTAATGTCACCGGGAGGCGGATTGTGGATGTTACAACACGGGTTTGACTTTGCTAACTTGATCTGTTTACGCCCATTCAATGTTTGAGCGTTCACAGCAGCGTCTCGGCCCCCGTCGGTGTCCGGCTCTGAACCCAGCCCTCCGTCTTTAACACTAACTCGGTGCGAACTCCCTGAAATTGCATTTTTCATAACTACGTAGAAAAGTGGTACTCGAACCAATCAGGATCTTACAAGCAGTTATGACCTCCCCCCCCCCCCCCCCCCCCCCGACCCCCCCCCCCCCCCTCCCGCGCTCTCTCGCTCTCTTTCTCTCTCTCCATCTTCGAAAAACAATAAGAAAAATAAATAAATAAATAAATAAATAAATCATGCATTATTGCTCTCTCGGATACAATATTGCCCAAGACAGAAATTTTGCTCGATTTGTGGAAGAGGTTTGGCAAAAGATGTCCCAAAGATTCCCTAAAATTGGCATAGATTCCATTATTAGGCTTATTATTATTATTATTATTATTATCATTGTTATTTATTTTATTTTTTTTGCATGCAGTAACTTCTTGTTCGTTATATTTAAAGTGGCGGACCAAAGTAAAAAGGTATTTATCTAGAAAGTGTCAAATGCTTTGGCATATTTGTAACAAAGGCAGAAAACTATAGAACAAAGTGCAAATGAATAGAAAACCATGTAAATAAATAATAAGAAATAGACAATTAAAAAATATATAAAAAATAAATTACAGTTGTCAAAGGTTCGACCTTTTGAGGAAACAAACATTTTGAATGTCTGGATCCCCTCCAACAAAAACAAATACATAATGTAAAATCATACACTGTTTTGTCAAGGAGCACCCTGGTGGCTGGATGGGGGATTGCACCCATCCTCGCAAATCCATCCTACACTGTCAAATCAAGCACAAAAGTCAAACTTTCAAAAATAATTCAATCGAGCGTGTCCGGATGATATTTCCTATAAAAAAAGATGATTTCCCCGTTACACTCGTGTATTTGACCACATCCGCTGAGTCGTGGCCGGTGTGGACGTTCGCTGTGTCAGAATCCTGTGACAGTATTGAAAAAGTATTTTTGTCATTTCCTGTTGATGATCCATCTCCTTCCCTCAACGTCTCGAAAAAAGCAGGACTCCTGATGCATCCTGGGAAATTCTTCAAAAAGCCTAAGATATAAGTTAATTGAATCTGTGTGAGTAAATCAAAGCGGTGATTCGTGCTCCTGTGATGTGGCTGTCACAGGGAAGAAGACAGCGAGGTGCAGGAGTTGTGCTTCGGTGTTGTTTCGTCATTGGTTCAAAAAAAAAAAAAACAAGAAGAAGAAGAAGAAGCAACAAGGGAAGATATGGACGCAAATAGATCTTCAGAAAAGAAGACGAGTTGGATGTGCTGTGCTTTATTTATCTTCTGCCTCTGAAGTCAATTATCGAAGCAGGTGACGGAGACGTCTCACTCCGGCTGAGGACACGAGGCGACGAAAGGAGAGGGGAATTGATAAAAATGGATTTCTTCAATTCTATTCTTGTCCAGGTCCCTTTTTGGCGGAGTGAACACTTCCTCCTTTGTGGCGCTCAGACGGTTCGGTCATCTCATCGGAGGAAGAGGAGGAGGAGGAGGAGGAGGAGGAGGCGGCGGAGGAGGAGGAGGAAGCGGCGGCGGCAGCGGCGTCGGTGGCGGCGGCGGCGTGGACCAGCGAGTCCCGTGCGCTTCTCTCACCACTCCCTTCACTCCCCCAGCGAGCTCATGGGCGAGAAGGCGCCCTTGAAGCACGCCGACTCGTAGTGTTTGTTCAGGTAGCTCTTGAGCGCGAACGTCTTGTCGCAGCGCTTGCACTTGTAGTGCTTGAAGGCCGAGTGCGTCTGCATGTGGGCGCGGAGGTTCGAGCGGTCGGCGAAGGCCTTGCCGCAGTGCGCGCAGCCGAAGGGCTTCTCGCCCGTGTGCGAGCGCATGTGGCCCTGCAGCAGCCACGGCCGGCTGAAGGCCTTGCCGCACACGTCGCACTTGTGCTTGAGGTCGTGCGTCAGCAGGTGCATGGCCATCGCCGGCATGGACACGTACACCTTCCCGCAGGTGGGGCACTTCTTGGCCATCTTGCTGTCGATGCTCCGGTGCGTCTGCTTGTGCCGGCTCAGGTTGGAGGAGGTGGCGTAGGTCTTGCCGCACTCGCTGCAGCTGTGGCGCTGGACGGCGCCCCTGGAGGCGGGCGCGGAGGCGGCGGCGGCGGCGGTGGCGGCGGCGGCGGCGGCGGCGGCCGCTTTCCTCCGCGACCGCCCGTCCATGATGAAGAAGGCGTCCACCGCGTAGCCCTCGCTGACCGCCGCATCGCCGTTGATGTAGCCGCCGGTGGACGAGGACACCTCGGAGCGCGGGCTGTCCGGCTGGTCCGAGTCGCCGTGGATGTCGCTGTGGATGTCCTCGTGGATGCCGGCGTAGGTGTCGTTGATGCGGCTGTAGATGATGGGCGAGTGGCTCGGCGAGGGGACCTTGGAGATGACGGACGAGTCGCTGCCCACCACGTCGTCGTACGGGTTGGGACTCAGGTAGTCGCTGACGTAGCCTGAGGAGACAAGAGGAGGAGGTGGTTAATCGATGGGAGCTTGGGGGGGCGGGGGGGCGGGGAGATCGATCGGAAATTAGAAGCTGATTGGTTAGAAAATCCTTACAGGGAAGTTACATGAGTAACCTGATCCACTGAGGAATGATGGAGGAGGTGTGTTGTCCATGTGTGGGCTGCTCTGTGAGATGTACTGGGGAGGTGGAGGGAGGTGGAGGGAGGTGGAGGGCGGTGGTCCATGTCCGTGGATTTGGATCCAAGGGCAGTTTTGTTTCCATTGCGAGACATTGTTGTGCGTCGGAGTGAAAGTCGAGACTTCTAGACAGTCGACGTCTTTATGTTGAATGTAGGTTGACTGCGTCGGACTGATTTCGTGGAGGTCTGTGTTGAACTATCGATGTTTTCCGCTTTGGTTACAGCAGGGTTGTCAAACCTACGGCCCATGGGCCAAAACCGGCCCGCCCGATGAGATGACGCAGAATGGCATTTTTTTTCAATAACTCCTCTTTTAGATTGTGAAGTTTTTCACATTATGCAATATGTAATATATTATATAATTGTAAAAAAACAACAAAAAAAAACAAACAGGAGCCACACATCAAAGTCCTTCATCCTGGAGTCATTCATTATTAAAGGCGTGGCGTCTCTGCTCTTTGAAACAGGATCACATGAACAACATGTGCTTTAAGTCCATTAACATTAAACCTCCTCATACTCCTGATAGAGGGAGAAGGCACAAGTGTTCTGGAGGCGACATACAACCTCGAGGAGGAGGAAGAGGAGGAGGAGGAAGAGGAGGAGGAGGGGGAGGAGGAGGAGGAGGAGGGGGAGGAGGGACTTGTGGTATTTATAGTGGTATGAAAGTACTTTTATGTCTTTGCCAGAGAGGAGACACTTTCCCGCCCCACCAGAGGGAGATCTTTATTTTTCATGGAGGGGTTGAGTGAGCACACTTTCTCCTCCTCAGCAGCAGCAGCACCTCTGCTGACAGGTCTGCAGCCGCACCGTCGCTCCTCACAGCTGTCGATGCAGCAGGAGGCCCGTGCTTTGCTCAAGGGCAGCCTGCCACGCTTCGGTTGAACCCCTTTGTCCCGCTCTGGACGTGCTCATTCCATTGTAGACTGATGTTGAGAATGCGGTAGAGGTAAAGATCGAAGCAGATTGAAAGATTTTAGTGTGGAGGGTTTAGTGGCTAACTGGCTGGCCAGGCGGGGGAATTGAACCCACAACCTCGTGCATTCATGCGCCACCACTGAGCTACAGCCACTCGTGGGACTCCATCTTGATTCCAAAAAGGTAGAAAAGTCACAGAAACACATGATTCGATGTGATTCCAGCTTAAAAACAGCCATAGAGGAGTCGTCAGAGTCTTTGTTGTTTACATGTTGCCATGGCAACAACACGGCGAAACGTTCCTGTCAGCTCACTCTTTTCGTTCAGTTGCTTTGAGGTCAGGGAGGCTCCAAAACAATCCTGGATATTACTTTGCAAACTCACATTAGGGATCAGTTCGAGAGGTAATTGGCCCGAGTTGAGTCCGGAACCTATGAAGGTTTGAATCCGGGCTCAAACTTCATATTCAGCTCTTTATCCACACAACCAACCTGAGGAATTACTAGTTGCAGCGTCGGAACATTAGTCGCTTCATTATGTGTATTAATGGTTTCTGAGCTCAACAGGCTGGAGTCCAGGGGAGCTGAGGAGAGAGCGGTAGCTAATATCCCACAGCCCTGACTCCTGTGGATCCATGGACGATCAATAGCTCTCCATTTCAATTAGCACTCTGTGAGCATTTAGACACAGGCTGCAGAGGAGATACTGTTGCTGGTAATATGATTTCATGATGCAGTTCTGAGAAAAACTCAGGGGTCGGTCGATAATGTGTTGAGAGTAAGAGACAGGGGGAGAGAGAGAGAGAGAGAGAGAGAGAGAGAGAGGGGGGAGGGGGGGGAGAGATGGAAGGCAAGGAAGGAAGAAAAGGAGGAGTGATGATGGAGAGATGAGATTATGGTTTGGTGGTTCGGGCTCAGCTGTTTACTGATGAACTGATAATTCAAAGTTTTGAATAAAAAAACAGGTGGAGAAGAGGAGGAGCGAGCGAGAGAGAGAGAGAGAGGAAGTGGGAAAGAGGTGGAGAGACATGACACACACACACACAGTGCAATGTGTGTGTGTGTGTGTGTGTGTGTGTGTGTTGTTTATTAGAGCGTGAGTAAAATGTTGAAACATGACTGAGTGTTTACGTCGCATCCCTTATTTAGCCAGGTGAGTCACCTACCGATGGGTGGATGGGTGGGACGTGTGACTCAGCCACTAGGGGGCTCTCATTGCAGTTCGTCACAAAAGAGCTGCTTTGACTGGACAGTTTGTTTTATGAACGACCTGTCGACGAAAACAGGATGTAAACACAGCTGCGATGCTAACGGGCTAATCCAGCCAGAGCCTTCAGTTTGAGTTGTTTGTCACAGACGTTACTGCAAATAAGGTCTAAGTCACAAAAATGGCAGATGTGATGCGATTCAAGGCACCGTGGGAAGGGTTCAGTGACATCTAGTGGTGAAGTTGCATATTGCAGATAAGTAAGATGACATGACGTAACGTGACATCAAAATAATCAGGATCGTTATTCTATAAAACATATGTACCAATAGAAATAGAACTATTTTCCCTAAGTTCGAGGCACTGGCCCTTTAATGAAGCATTTTTATACATTTGAATAAGTCTGGACTAATTGGTTTGAGTTGAGTCTGGAATGTTTTAGGTATTTTCTACAGTTCTGTTCCCTGGCTCTATATATTGTGTATAATTACACCTTGTGTGTGTGTGTGTGTGTGTGTGTGTGTGTGCGTGCGTGTGCGTGTGCGTGTGCGTGTGTGGCTGAGACACAACAACACAACAACAAACTCCATCCTTACTTTTAGGATGCAGGGTGTTTGGGTACCAACACTGTGTGTGTGTGCATTTGTGTGTGTGTGTGTGTGTGTGTGTGTGTGTGTGTGTGCTCCTCTCTTTGTTGTCCCTGCCAATTAAACATGACCGTTGCCGTGTCTCGTCTGTTGCGAGCTCTAACTGCGGCGGCGTCTCAGCATCCGCGCGCCGTCTCTACTTGTTTGTTTGTTTGTTTGTTTGTGTCTCGTCTCTGTCTCGCCTCGTCCACGCCGTCTTCATTTCAGGCCACTTCAGCAGCAGCAGCAGCAGCAGCAGCAGCATCACAGGGCTGATGGCAGTTAAAGCTAAATGCTTATTAAAGATTAAAACAGTCGGCCAGACCAGAGACGTCGTGGCCGCCGTTGCTCTTTGATGTGTCTTTGAAATGAAAACAGAATTAGAGACGGGCAAGAGACAATGAGACAGAGAGAGAGAGTGAGAGAGTGAGAGGGAGAGGGAGAGAGAGAGAGAGAGAGAAGCCTGTGAGCTACAATTACATTTTTGATCCAAACCTGCAGCAACACACTTGTGTGCGATGGACACTTGTAGGTCACTGACTGCTTCCTCTGTCTCTCTCTCTCTCTCATTGTGTGTGTGCACGCCTATGTGTGTGTGTGTGTGCGTGTGTGTGTGTGTGTGTGATGCTGTGCAATCAGCTGTGCAAGCTGCCTGGGAAATGTGCCGAGTTGACAGAAACACAGCGGTGAGCGTCTGTTCATACGTGTGTGTGTGTGCCTGTGTTTGTGCGCCTGTGTGTGTGTGTGTGTGTGTGTGTGTGTGTGTGTGTGTGTGTGTGT
>JAFBJT010110079.1:51296-53620 GCA_016785325.1 Chascanopsetta lugubris | reverse complement strand
TGCTGCTGCTGCTGCTGCTGCTGCTGCTGCTGCTGCTGCACCTGCACCACCTGCCTCTGCTCCGTCCGTCATCAGAACACCTGGGATTTTCTCCCTCTCACATTTGACCTTGGTACAAAGTGAACACCGGCGGGCTGCACTGACACTGTAACACATTTCTCACCGTGCACTGACAGCTGCAATCTCTCTCTCTCTCCCTCTCTCTCTCTCTCTCTCTCACTCTCTCTCTCTCTCTCTATCTTTCTCCCCCCCCTCTCTCTCTCTCTGTTCTCCCCACTCTTTTAAAGCTGTACGCTCTCCGTTTTGTGTGTGCGTGAGAGAGAGACACGCTGACGGACACAACAGGCAACATAAAAGGGGGCGGGGTTATTGAGGGGGTAAATTCTCAGGTCACCCTGCCCTTACACAGACCAAGCGACTACTAAAGCAGCAGACACCGGGTGCCACACGGGCCGGGTGTGGATTTACCGGTGCCATTGTTCTGCTGTCGTCTCCCTCACTGCGCTGAGCTGGATTGATGACACCTTCTTCTTAAGACGTGTAACGACTCCTGACTCTCTTTTCACCAGCGAGACGCCGCGACAAATTAACAAACAATCGCCTGTTCTCACTTTGCGAGTGATTTAGACTCTTCAACAGTTCTGCAACTGCATGTAGTAGGGTGTCGATGGAGAGGCAGGGGGATTGAACCTACAACCTCACGTATTCAAGGTGCATGAGCTACCACGGAGCTACATCCACCCCCTCCCTCCCTCCACCCTGGAGTGACACTGCCTCTCTTCAATCCAAACAGTTTCCACATGTAATTCCCTCTTTCCACCACAAGGGCAAAACATAACAAACCAAGTGATGGGAACGGTTAAAGGTGCAGTGTGTGATATTTTGGTCGATTTTTAACCTCTAACAACATGAAGCAGGGCAAAGATGTTCAATGGCACAGACGTACCACTACAGGCTGTAATTGTGCGTGTGGTCGATTTGAGTTGTAAAAATGAGAAAATCAATTTTCCCTCAGACCTTTGAAGGTGGTCTGTGATATTATTCTTTTATCTTCTTGGTTTGTTTGTTTTCCACCATCAGAGCAAAAGCACAGCAGCCACATGAATAACTGTGAGACTTCCCCCACTCAGCAAATCCATGCATGAATCATACCAATGCATGAAAATGAACATTTGACCCAATAATATCAATTCCTCCCGACAGTGATGTATTTTGCCCGTGAATCCTCGACTCGCCGGAGCGTGAGAACCATTTACAGTCAATGCAGCGGGGTGATGATTCTTCAAGAGAGAGGCTGAGGCGGGGGAGGAGGAGTGGGGGTGGGGGGCGGGGGAGAGAGGGTTTGGGGGGGCACTAATTTGACTAACACAATGGGGAAAAAGAACATTAGAACGGCCTATTATATATGTGTCAACAACATAATGATGCACCATTGCTTCGGGTTAATGGTTTTTCCCTCTAAAACTCTAAATAGCAGACACGTGTACGAGCTTTTCAATACAAATTGGAAAGATGATTGACAAGCTAACTTCCTATTTGCATATCAACAAACCCCCTTTTTAGGACGTGCGAGGAGACAGACGTGTGACTGACATTGGGCTTTATGTGCTGTGGGTTGTGAGTTGTTTGTTTTGCAGATGTCACACAAACACCCTCACTTATGAGCATCAGTGCATGTTGCTTTGATCTTCATTCACAAAATCATATTTTTGTCCATATATGGGCATATTCATGTGACTCATCACGAACATAAAGACCTTTTAATGCAACCTAATGAGGTACCTCTGACCTGGCTGCTCTTTATCTCATTTACAGCTCATAGAAAAGTATAATCCTGTCATTTGATCTTTTGAAACCAGTGTGTTGACAATCAGCATAAAAAGGGAAATAGAAATAATAATTTATTTTTGGCACATGACTGGCGTTTGACCCCGTGACTCCCTTCACCTCCTCCTCCTGGAGCAGTCATGACTAATGCTCTCAAATTTGGGGATGGAAAAATACCCTGGTGATGTTTGTGTGTGTGTGTGTGTGTGTGTGTGTGTGTGTGTGTGTGTGTGTGTGTGTGTGTGTGTGTGTGTGTGTGTGTGTGTGTGTGTGTGTGTGTGTGGTAGAGGTGACTAACCTTTGTCATGGTGGTGGAACCTCAGACTGAGCTCCTCTCTCCGGCTGTGACCGTACGAACTCTCCAGCTCGGCGGCCGAGAAATCGTCCAGTTTGACTTTCTTCACTAAGAAAGACCGAGGCATGATGGAGCTGTGCTCGCTCCTGCGTACTCATACAAAACACACACACTCCAACACACACTCCCTCTGCCTGCGCCT
>JAFBJT010110079.1:28796-46296 GCA_016785325.1 Chascanopsetta lugubris | reverse complement strand
GGTGGTAATGAGGCGAATGGCCAGATCAGATGGGTCCTTTTTAACTGGTCACATGTGGCTCATTAGGACGGGGGGCCGCACCGAGCACCTGATACCCCCGAAGACGACCACGGCGCCTGCACCCCGAGAATTATTACATGTCATATTTGTTTTTTTGTTTTTTGTTGTTGTTGTCGTTTTTTTGTTTTTTTTTACCAGCAGGACACACGGAGGGACGGAGAGAGGGGGCGGTGAGACGGGTGTCAGGGTTTGGGAGCCATGTGACAGGTGAGTGAAGTTCAACTGCAATGGTAAGCTAGCTGACCTTTGACCTTTGACCTTTGACCTGTGACCTTTGATTGCTAAAGGACATCAGGAAATCACACACACACACGCCCTGCAATCGAGGTGATTTCCTGCTGTAGTAAACAGGGAGCAGGTCTCCATGGTAACCTAAGACGGTCGCCTCCGTGTTAAAGGTGCAGTGTGTACGATTTGGTGACCTCTAGAGGTGAGGTTGCATGTTGTCTCCACCACCTCACCCTCACCCTTCTGAGCAGGCGGCAGAACCTATGGTGGCCTTCAGTCATCAAAACTCAAAATATGTTGAGTGCGTCCACTCTGGGGCAAACTCAAAAAACATGGCGGCCCCCCGTAGAGAGGACCCGCTCCTCATGTAAATCAACACGACTAACCTCACCACCGGATGTCGCCAAATCGTACACACTGCGCCTTTAAGTCATAATGAAGCTCCAGCTCCTCTTTAAAACGCCTAAGACTTGTTGTGTAGTACGACAAAGCCATCGTGCTTCACACCCTGACGCACCGTAAACCCCGCCCCCCTCATTACCATGTTCCTCGAAGTCGCCTGTTGGAGGTGGAGGGCGGAGCTGAGGTCCTCTGGTTGTCGGCGCCGGTGGAACCGTGAAGCTCTCGCAGGTGAGACCCGATCGTCGGGGAGACTCGTGTGGAAGAAGTGGATTCCCACGAGATGGGAAAGGCGCTTCGCTCCCGTCGGGGTGACGGATGAACGGCCGCAAATGAGATCTCTAAACTGCACCAAAGTTTTCTCACAGCGCTGAGGATTCATTTGTTCATGTTTAAATGATTTAAATCCTTATTCTGCGGAGGATAACGGCGTTTATTGGATTGCGCGCGTCCCGGCTCCCCGCGGTTTCATTTGATCTCTTTACCGTAAACTGGATTTTCCATTACGCAACAATCTGAGGACCTGATGATAGAACTGCTGTTCGAGGCTCCCACTTTAATTTGACTGTTTCAGCCCGAGAGGAGCGACACATGCTGCTACATGGCTACTGTGGCTTTTCATGTGTTCACGCTGCCACTGGTGATGGATGGATGGATGAACTGATGGATGGATACATGAGTGGACGAATCGACGTATGTGAGGATGAATGGATGGATGGATGGATGAATGGACAAACAGATTGAAGGACGGGTGGGTGGGTGGGTGGATGGACAGATGAATGGATGATAAATGGATGGATGAGGTGAAGCAGTGTGGGATGGATAGATGGGGGTAGATGATCAATTGGTGGGTGTATAGATTGATGGATGGGCGGAGGATGATCGGGTGGATGGATGGACAAATGGATTGAAGGGTGGGTGGATGAACGTATGGATAGTCGGATGGATGGATGGATGGATGAGGTGAAGTGGTGAGTGATGGGTGGACAGATAGACAGATAGGCAGACAGACATCTTTATGATTCATTCATTCAAACGCAGACAGCTGATTAACCCGTCTGTGCTCACAGCTGCGTCACACCTGATACCTTCAATAGCCCCTAGACACCTTTAACCGTGTGTGTGTGTGTGTGTGTGCGTGTGTGTGTGTGTGTGTGTGTGTGCACCATCATGCATGCTGATGTGTTTGTGTGCATAGCTGCATGCTCCCGTGTGGTGCAAACAAGAAAAGGAAAAAGTAGCTGCAGCGCATGAGACCAAGTCATGTGACCTCACATGAAAATGTGCTGATCGGTCTCCAGGAGATCAGGTACTTTTATGAGATATGCGTTTTGGATTCAAACCCGTGTCCCGTATGTGTTCAGGCTAATTTGCTGCTCCACTGAGATGTGCTGCTTGTTTACAGTGAGGAATAATCACCAGGAGCTGCTCCGGATGTAAACGCGCCACGATTTGAAGTCATATTTACGTTTCCTATTACATCTGTAGCTTATTCTCTAATTGGAGTGAAGGCGCCCAGCAGGAGCAGCAGTGATCCCCCAGTGAGCCCCCCCCCCCCGCCGCCGCCGCCGCCACCGCCCTCCCACTCTGCTGCCCAAATGAACCCATCTTCAAAGTCTGTTCGTCAGGTGGATTTAGGTGGAATTTAGAGGAGAGGAGAAAAAGAGGAAGTGACAGAAGAAGATGTTTGTGTGTGTCGGGACTCGATGACACGACCTGGACGTGTGAGCGATCAATTTAGCGAAACACGAGAGCGTCACACATGAAGCTCGCCATTTAAATTGTCCCTCGTTTCGAGCGACAACTCAGCAGAGAGGGAGAGACTCGGGGGGGTTAATTGGGTCGGGGGAGGGGGGGGGACAGTGAATGCACACACACACACCAAATCCTCTTAGCTTATAATGAAGGAAGGATAGAAATACAGAGAGAAAAATGATAGAGGAAGAGGATGGAGACATGAGGGAACCGAGGGAGGGAGAGAGAGAGAGAGAGAGAGAGAGGAGGAGAGCGAGAGAGAGAGAGAGAGGGATGCAGGTCAAGATAAAAGGATAAACACTGAGGGATATGAAATACCCCGATGCTGCGATGGAAGGAAGGAACAGAGGAATTGGGGGGTGGGGAAGGGAAAAAGTTGAAGGGGTGACAGTTAGGGAGTGGATTGTTAAAATAACAATGCTTTGTTGCCATGGCAACAAACATTTTTATCAGCCCCAGAGGCGAGGAGGTAACCTGCTTGTTAAACCTCCAGTGCTATCTTGTTAAGCTGTTGTTGTGTTTGTGCGAGCAACAGTGTGTTGGCAGCGGTGGCGTTCCCTAATGAAACACACACACACACACACACACACACACACACACACACACATATATATCTGCCTTTGTTCTGTTTGGGTCTTATCCCTCTCCTTGTTTTTTTTAGATTAATGACTCTTTTGAGTCGTACATAGAAGTGAGGATCTGTCATAGTGTCAATAACAACGTGTTATTCTACTTTATTTAGTCCAAAACTTTTTAATTCGACTTTCCTCCGTTATTCTCGCCTGCAGTCAACCAGTATTGGCTCAGGTGTTATTTCAATAGCTTCTTTTAGAGGGACAAATATATTAGCACTTTATCAAAATTGTTGGATTTTCTCACTTTCTCCGGTCGTCTGTTCTTTGAACCAGTTTAAAGCGCGACCTCTGTGGTCGCTGCCTGCTTCTGTTCCATGGATCCGTTCCCAGCACTGACCAGCGTCTCGTGTGATTCCTGCCTTTCACGTTCACCCACGCAACATTTGCATCTGTTTACATCAGTTCCTCCCATTGTCTTGGTTGTTAATCCCATCATGTGAAAAATGTGCATCGCGTTCAGTGTGAACGCAGCAGCCGTCAATAACATCGGTCACAGTGCTCGATGTTAGTTTGCGTAGATGTTGTCGTTCATCATCGAAGGCAAAGATATACGCCGGCTCGCGCAGCAGAGTAGTGGAGCGATATGATCGACACAGAAGTGGAGAAGATTGCAGTTCACAGGGTGGCCACTTGAGGCCGGCTCCAATAAAAAAGAATAATGGAAAGCAAAGCTGTGGACTCATTCACATCCGAACGGTTTCAATCCATTGGCGAACAAAGACCCGCGTGTCTCTTACTTATTTGGAGGGAGTGGAAATAAAGTGTGCTCCTGCAGAATGACCCAGATTATGGTGAGTAAGTAACGCCGCCAGAGACTTTACACAAACACCCTGGTTTTCAGAGAGAGAAGAATATGTCTGATGGAGGAGACGCGCGATAAAACAGATAAAATCCTTAAAATCGGGTCAGGTCATGTTCTGGGCTCCCGGGGCTCCGCTCGCACGGCATTCCGCTCGCGCACAGACGTTTTGCGCAGACAGCCCGTCCAAATAAAAATAGCAGATCTGAGTCGTCACCTGATGAGTTGAACGCAGTGATTTGTGATGATCTCCGAACAGACACAGGAGAGTCGGCCATGATGAGGACACGTCGTAAATGTCAAAATGCTCCTCGTAAACAATGTCATGAGATCAAATCCCATTTATTTTTTCACTTTCATTGCATTTAGATTTTTTTGGGGGGGATTTTCTCACTGTTTGTAAGTTTTGTTCATTTGTAAAATTGCCTTATGAGCTGCACTATATCATGCTTCAAATGTGACTCATGCACTTTCTTGATATGATGCAGATGATGACGCATGCATTGTATCTAATCTGGGCAGAATTCGATTCTCCCTCGATATGAATCAGTGGGTGGATTATTGCGCAGAGAAGTCTCGGTCAGCGCCGACAGTAACTGGATCAGAGGAGAATATCATATATAATGTTTGGCCCAAATATCCACACGCATGCAGCAGCCACTCCCCCCCCCCCCCCCCCCCCCCCCCCCCCCCCCCCCCCCCCCCCCCCCCCCCTCCTCCTCTCTCACGCCTCTTTCCTTCATTATGAGTGAATCTGTCGTCCCCCCCCCACACACCCCCCCCCCACACACAGTGGAATACTGCTGATTCCTGTGTGACAGAGTTGCAGAGCCATGCACTTATTCCATTGAGTTATTTACTCTATATACTCCAGTGGAGGAGAGGTGGATCCTTTAGTTTGAGATGAAAGAAGGAAGTTTGTAGTTTTATCTCCAGAAACCACATGAATGTTTTGTTTTTTTTATAAACTAAAGTAAAGAGTAAAAAAAGTAAGGGTATAAAGCATTGAATTCATTTTTCATTTTCCTCCCTATTTAATTTCTTTGCTGATTAAAAGTGAAAAAATACATTTTTCCCCAAGAAATATCGCATATTCTTCGTTGAGATCATAAACGGAGTCCCGCAGGGCTCCGTC
This sequence comes from Chascanopsetta lugubris, assembly GCA_016785325.1. Classification (NCBI taxonomy): domain Eukaryota; kingdom Metazoa; phylum Chordata; class Actinopteri; order Pleuronectiformes; family Bothidae; genus Chascanopsetta; species Chascanopsetta lugubris. The sequence goes on along the minus strand of JAFBJT010110079.1, from coordinate 41,285 downwards.
CTAAGACACTTCCTGTTCACTCTTTATGTGGATATTGTGTGAATGGTTTACTCCAAGGTGGCAAATAATTTCAATGTCGAAAAAACTAGATTTGTGTTTTCCTCTTCTGCCATGAATTTGCATAATCTCACAATCTCCAGTACAAGTAACATGATAGTTTACAAAGACCTTTGCATTCGGACCGATGATGGTTTGTTTAAAGGCTGTCGTGCTCATTCTAAACTGTGGCGCTCTGTGTTTTTAGGGCTGGATTCCACTTCTAACTCTGCTCGAGATAAAAAACCTTGTTGAGACCATTATTTCGTATTTCATCTTGATGTGATGTGGACGTCTTGTACGGACACGCTTCACCTCCCAGCCCCTTCGCTCTCTGCACCACTCTGCTCTGAAGCTCCTCTCCGCTGATGCTTGTCACATTCATTATTGCATCTCTCTCTTTCGATTGGAGCCAGGGATTAGATTTGTTACTTGTTTGTTTATCTCTGGGTTCCTTATTATCAGAGGCCAGCCTTTCATATATTACATCCATGTTAATTTGGTCCACTGGACCTTAGACTGGGACTAATAATAGTCCCAGTCCCTTGGCTTCACTTTTGTCTTTTCACAGCACTGATATGGATTCATCACAATTCACATTGATAATAAGTCCATAGCTGCAAGTATGAGCCATGTTACATAATGAAATGAGGGGTTTGCTTAGAATTCGTTCAAGTCAGCTGAATGGCTATGAAAACGTGTCCTTATTTTTCATTAAAGGTGCAGTGCGTAAGATTCGGTGACCTCTCTGGTGAAGTTGCATACCTCATCCTTTCCATTTGAGCATGCAGGAGAACCTATGGTGGACGTCAGTTGTCATTCAAACTCAAAAGATGTTTAGTACGTCCACTCTGAGCTACTGTAAAAACATGGCGGCCCCCGTAGAGGGGACCCCCTCCTCATGTAAATATACACGAATGGGCTTATTGAAGGGTAATGTCATTATAAATTCATGAAAATGTCAGTTTGTAATATTTTTAGAAGTGGAAAAAAAATGACCGAAATCTCACACACTGCACCTTTAACTTCAGTTCTTCCTTAAAGATGTTTTGTCGTTGTTTTCATCCAGACACGTCTCCGCTAGCTTTCCCGTTGTGTCGGACAAGTCCCCGAACAAAAGAGGGATGAGGCGCCTAAATAGCCTGACTCACTCCATCTGTGTTGATGTGTGTGTGCATGTGTCGGGGACGCGGGGGGAACAAAGGATCGTTCATGACACAAGGGGCCCGCAACGGGAGCGAAGGGGTGGCGGTGGGGGATGGTGGAGGAGGGAGGAGGAGGGGGGGTGAGGGCGAGGGGGGTGCGGGGGGTCGGTGAAATTAGGAAAACACACCCCAGTGGAGCGACTCTGGAGGAGTTGAGCCCACGGACGAGGGGATCAGAGAATAAACGAGGAATAAATGACGGGGGGGAAGTTTTGGACGGACATGCTTTAATGGTTTTACAGTTTCTCGGCTCGACCTCGTTCGGAAGCTCAGAGAGAGAGAGAGAGAGAGAGAGAAACTCCGCTTAAGTCCCGCCGAGGTCGGCTCAGTTAACGAGGGGTTGCGGCCGCAAAGTCGTTTACCTGAATTCTTCACAAAGTTGCCGTGACCTTTTCGCCGGATGCAAATTCTTTAATCCGCGTCTGACATTGTCTGAAGGACTCGTGGTAAACACACACACACACACACACACACACACACACGCGCACGGAGAGAGAGTGTAGGTTGGGGAGCAAATGGATAATAATAATAATTTCAGTTTCACATGCTGACAGGCTGTAACTGCAGCTTCTGCAAAGATGTTTTCAACAATTGGGTGCAATTTAGCAACGACTGCGCTCCGCTGGTTTATGGGAGCGAGCAGAAAGAGGCCAGTGTTCATCGCCCACTACTTCCTTTTAAGTACAAAGGGAACGAGGGAGGAGGAAGGAGGGAAGGAGGAAGGAGGAAGTGGGAAAATGAAATCAGGAAATGGTATCAAAAGAGGTTCTACAGAATTTGTCAGGGACATAAAAAGAGCGATCAAATCTCTTTCTAATATTTAATTTGATTTTTAGATAAAAGTTCAGTTCAAAGGAAATGTTTAATTCAACGCAATGGCGGCATAGACTTCAAAGTATTTTTTTTATTTTGATTTGTGTATTAATGCTTTCATACTTATTCAAGTTATATTCTTTTAGATGAAAGGTTTTAAAATGAGTGACGTAAAGATATTATCTCAGTACATAGTACTTCTTTTGAAGGAATTCCAAACATAGAAGAACCCAGTTATTCCATCTGGGATACTTTAAAAAAAAAAAAAACATCAGGGCGGTACAAAATGGCCGCTCCGAATTGAACATTGAACCTAATTGTAAATATAACAGGCTCATCCGATGGCAATGAAAACAACAAATCACACATACGGCTAATGAAAACATTTGTATTATTACTTGATGTTCCATTTCCACCAAAAGCAATGAAATCTTACCGACTGGCCCTTTAATGAGCACTTCTACAATCGGACATTTTTGTTGCCCAGCGTATCTTGATGTCTTCATCCGGTGGAGTGCGGCGTGTTTCCTCCACGTTTCCACGCTCTTGCAGAAAACGCTCTGTAGGATCTGGTTTGATGGTTGATTATCAGCTCGCCCAGACGTCTGTTGTTCCCCCAACAATAGACGACCGGCGGCAGACCCCCCCCCTTTCCCCGCCCCCTCCTCGCCCGCAGCCCCCCCCCCCCGCCCCCCCCATCGCCTGCCTGCGAGCGCGTGTTAATCACGCCGCTCTTATCAGCAACCGTCAGACCTGCAGAGACTCCGATGTGCTCCCCGCTGATAACTGCGCACATAGAGGTCTAACCCCCCCCCCCCCCCCCCCCCCCCCCCCCCCCACTGCGCACATAGAGGTCTAACCCCCCCCCCCCTCTCTCTCCTTACCACTCCCCCTCCTCCCCCCTCTTTGGGCTTTTAAATAGGGAACTAATAGACCCCGGCGCCTGGTAGAGTAAAAAGGGGCGGAGATCATTACCAAGCAAGAACGACAAGAGAAACAAACAGCTGATGAGGCGCCGGCCTCTTCATGTGTGAGTGGGCCGGAGCTCAGAATCCGAGGGTTTTCAAGCAGTGATTCTCAACTGGTGGGTTGCGACCCTTTTTTGGGTCGCAGCCCCTTTGAGTGGGGAAAATTTAAAGAAAAACAATGCTGTGTTTTTACATTGAAGATGATTTTTTTTTTTTTTTTTTTTGCTGTGATTTTTATTTTAGCGCCATTTGTTCACACTCCTTGTCAGTAGGTGGCGATGATGCGGTGTAATGCTGCGTTTACCCGCCAATAAACACCCAGAGGTAAACCAGCAAAGTTTGTCTCCACGTGCCAATTGACCACATGGCGAAAGAGAAGCACAACGTCAACTACATGAAAATTGGATTTTCTTATATTACCTTTAAATTGCATCATCTTTTTCCTGAAATCGATTTGAGGAGTTGAACGTTTTTCCGCGGTTGGGGTCCCGGCAAAGGGGTGACGGTGGGTCCTGAAGCCAGAGACCAGTTGAGAAACATAAAACACCAAAAACATAAAACATAGATGTTGGAATACTTTTTAAAAAATGATGTAAAACATTATATGTATTTTATGGAGCAGCTCCTGCGTCATGTCGGAGGCGTTCGAGGTCGGGCTGAGTCTGAGTCATGTGACTCTGACTCTGATTTCTGCTTTGACGTTGAGAGAGAGACAAGGGGAGAGGGGGGGAGGGGGGGGCAGTGGGGGTGAAAGGATAAAAATCAATCATTAGAGTCTATTCACTCTGTCTCTATGGTGCCAATGGAAAGGCTCTTAACCTGCTGACACACACACACACACACACACACACACACACACACACACACACACACACACACACACACACATATGGAGAGAGAGAGCGAGCTGTAATGAACAGTCAGGGGAGTCCATCGCCCTTTTTGTTCACATTTAGACCCTTGATTGGCCGGGACCTTTGGCCACAGAGGTCACAGGGGTCAAGATCTGGACTCTGAGGACGTGTGTGTGTGTGTGTGCGCGTGTGTGTGTGTGTGTGAGTGTGTGTGTGCGTGTGCTGTTCACTGATCCACGATGAAAAGAGAGAAAGAGATCCAGAGGCCGTATCATATCAAAAAGCTGAACCCTGCATATTCAGATGGAGCAGTTTAATGGTGGAGCCGTGACGACACACGCTCTCACACACACACACACACACACACACACACACACACACGTGTGTGTAAATGAACACATGATGACGCAGGGGTCACAGTGGGTAGTGGGTCAACAGCACGTGAACCCGGGGTCTGATCAGATGTGTGGGAACTGCGGTCTGCACATGACAGCTCGTTAACAGGAGGAGGTTTGACCGGCAACCTAATCATTCTCTCTGTTTCCTCCCCCCTCTCGGGGACAGACTTTGACTAGAGATGCTACACGGCATCTACAACCCCGCCCCTCCCCCCCCTCCCCCCCCTCCCTCCCCCCCTTCTCCCCCCTCAGGCTCAGCAGCAACAAGGTCAAACACAGAGGCTGCGGAAGGAGATGTGACGCAAGACAGGAAGGTATGTTTCATATTTCACACTATCCATCCATCCATCTGTCTCTCACTGCTTCACTTCATCCATCCATCTGTCCATCCATCCATCCAGCCATCCAACCAATCCATTCATTTATCCATCCATCCACCCCTGTGTGCATCAGTCCTTCAATCCATCCATCCATTCATCCATTATCTATCTGTCCATCATCCACCCACCCTTCCATCCGCCATTCATCCTTCTATCCATCCATCCATCCATCCCTCCATCCACCCACCCGTACGTTCATCCATCCATCCATCTGTCTATCCCTTTCTCCCTCCATCCATCCATCCATCCTGCCATCCAGGATGTTGTCCATTCATCCATCCACTCATACATGCAACAGTCCGCCCACCCATCCATCTATCCCTCCCTCCATCCATCCATTTATCCATCCATTCATCCCTCCATCCATCCATCCCTCCATCCATTCATCCATCCATCCATCCATCCATCCATCCCTCCATCCATCCATCCATCCCTCCATCCCTCCATCCATCCCTCCATCCATCCCTCCATCCATCCATCCATCCATAGACTGTAAAAAAGGACACTGCAGCAACAAATGTAATCAAACCTGCTGGAAGTGACGTCAGGCAGCAGACGCACCGTGAGCAGTAAAGCGACATCACTTCCTGTTTTCCTATCGCTCCGCCCCTCGGTGGTTAATCTCCTCCTCACCTGACAGTGATTGTTGGCTGCAGAGGCTCATGTCAGCCGAGGGATCAGGGAGGAGGACGAGGCGACAAAGAGACACAGATAAAAGGAGAATAAAACGCTGTCGTAGAGGTCACCAACACCAAACTTCTAATTCTCAGATAGTGATCAGCCTGTCGGAGCAGATAGCGGCTAATAACGGAATAAATAAATAAATAAATAAACAGAGAGAGAGAGAGATGATGATGATGATGATGATGATGGAGGTGAAGAGATAAAGGAAACTGGGCCAAGCGGGGATCAGCCTCTCTGAGATCACACACATGAAGAGCTGCATCCATCGCTCTTCTTCTCTTTTTTTCTTTTTTTTTAACTCCACCTGTCTGTTTCCATCTTTACCTCCATCACTGTCAGAGAGAGAGAGAGAGAGCGAGAGCGAGAGAGACATGAAGGATTAGGGTCATGAGAGGAGAAGGAAAGAGAGAAAGAAAGAAGAGGAAATGATAATGGTTGTTTTATGATCGAATCAATGAATAAGGAATAATGGCTCCCTCTCTCTCTCTCTTTCTCTCTCTCTCGATTCGTTTTCTTTTTGCTTTCTCTAAAGGCGGTGGGCAAGGCGGTGAGGTCAAAGAGCAAATCGGAGGGAGAGAGAGAGAGAGAGAGAGAGAGAGAGAGAGAGAGAGAGAGAGAGAGAGAGAACCTGATCAATAGACAGTAAATTATTTTGGGATATGGGAGAAAGGATGAAAGGAACGGACAATTCAACAAAGGTATGGATGAGTGAAGGAAGAATGAAAGGAATAAACGAGTGCGCAAAAGATTGAAGGAAGGCGTGATGGAAGGAATGAGTGAAGGGAGGAAGAGAAGGAAGAGAAGGAAGAGAAGGATGGATGGTTGGATGGATACAATGTGCACACACTGAGACGTATAGACAGGAAGACGTGTAATCATCTCCAATCACCATGTTATTGATTATAAATATTAACATTCAGAGTGACTGGCTTTCGCGTGCACGCTCTAAACATACCTGTGTCCACCTATGGTGTAGAGCATAGGTGTCAAACTCTGGCCCGTGGGCCAAATTTGGCCTGCGTTGTAATTTTATTTGGCGAAATGGCGAAAAGAAAGGCAAGTGGGGAGGTACAATATCTGTTTACACATGTAAAAGACAGACCTGTTTGTCTTGTTTGTGGAGTCAACGTGGCAAATAGAAAAGAGGCATACGATTTTTATTTAAAATGTATTCAATAAATGAATGCCACTGATGTGTTTTTTTATTTGAAATTTGATTTTGCATGTCTCCACTATTAAGTTATATATTGTATAGTAATAAGCATTGCATGGTTCATATTCAATGTTAAAGCAACATTTGTTTGGGTTCATATTAAAAGGTTCATTTGTTCGATGTTGGCCCGCGACTTTGTTCAGGTTTTAAATTTTGGCCCACTGTGTATTTGAGTTTGACACCCCTGGTGTAGAGCAGCAGCGTGAGAAACGGACCGCGGCCACACAGCCGTGTGTATAATTTCCCACGGCCTTGAACGCATCGCCGCCAGAGCGTCAAACACGGAAGTCATGACGAGGATGTTGAGCGGTTCCGCTTTGAAACAAGAGTCGTACCATGGCAACAGCGCACATTTACGTCCTCTGCGCACTTTTCTGCGCGACTTTAGCGCAAGATTTCAAACTCAAGTACAAACGAGCGACTAAACCTGTTCGGTTATTCACGGAGGAGGAGCTGAAGAGATACGACGGCACCGAGGTGAAGACGGACTCCGGCCGGTTCGGGGGTTCTGTTACTGTTCACTCATCCATTCATTTCAACGCGCTCATTCATGTGTTCACCGTTTGCGTCTCAGGAGTCTCAGCCCATTTTCATGGCGGTGAAAGGAGTCGTGTTCGACGTCACCAAAGGAAAAGGTACATTTCAACTGGGCCCACATTAAAGGCACAGTGTGCGGGGGTGTGGTGACATCTAGTGGTGAAGGTGTCACTCACACCTTCCCTCCGCTAAACGTGCAGGAGAACCTCTAAGAGCCTTCAGTTATTTGTAAACGTTGGAAGTACATGTTGGAGTTTGTCCATTTTGGGGCAACTGTAAGCAAACATGGCGGCACAAAATGGCGGCCTCGAGTGGAGAGGACCTGCTACTAATGTAAATATAAATGGCCTTTTTTTGTGTAATGAATACTTCAATTCATACCTTCAGGTGATTATAAGCTCATTCAATCATCATTAAGATTATTTAACATTTAATGTCCACCAATCGTTTCAGCTTCATTTTACTCACTGGACCTTTAATGCGCTTTTGCTTTGCATTCATTGAATAGTTTTACAGTGCAAACCTCAAACTTTAAATACACTTCTATACAGAGAGACAGACTAATTCACTTTGATAAAAAAAAAGGTTTTAAATACACTAAGTATAATTCTAAAATATAGAAATAAATGGTACCGTCAAGGTTTAAGGTTGAAATGTCAATGTGGGTCAAAATAACTGAAACCTAAAACGATGATAGAAAATAAAAATGAATAAGTGATGGACGAAATAAATAGATATACACATAAGTAAATGAATACAAATACAGGTAATCCTGCAAAGTTAATACACTGATGTTTGACATATTCGTCTAAGTCAATTTCACAAAGGTAGAATTTAACTGGGAGCTTCCTGGTTCGAGGGGCAACATTATCCCAGCTCTCCAGCTTACAACAGGGATGGTGTGTCGCCACTGCCCCCCCCCCCCCCCCCCCCCCCCCACCCCCTGAAGAAAATAATTGCCCTACCCTGCTCTAAGGGGCAGAAATAAAAAGATACATCTAAGCAAGATAACGTCTTTTCTGGAAGGAGGTCAGAGCAGAGCAGTGCTTGAACTAACAAGAAGGGCACTTGGGCCTAACTAAAGAGCTCTTGCCCTGACTGTGCCAGGTGCCCCTCTGCCACCTGTTATGATATTAAGGCAGACATAAAGCATGACAATGTCACAAGGACAAACACACACCATAAATTATCATTTTAAACAGGCAATTTGCCTCTTCAAGGGAAACAATGGCAATCCTACACCACCTGTGTAGACCAGCACTGGACAACAGAGTCACATTTACAGCAATTAAAGGAGAAACCCAGTAATCTGAGGGGCTGTTTAAAACTAGACATATTACACAGATGAGAAATGTATTTTCATGCATGGGTCAAAATGCTGGAAGCAAATGGTCTCTTTATCAGTCTTTTGTAGACACACGTGCTTTGCGGAATGAAGGACCCTAGTTACTAAAATATAGCTTTTGTTACACGTCTATTTCAATAGTTTAATCTTAAGAGAATCTCATGAAATGTTTTAGTTCTAGTGACATCTAGGGGTTACGTTGCATGTAAAAGCTGAATAACCCTCACCCTGCCCCTCGCTGCCTCCAGTCATCACACAATTTGCCCACTCTGAGTCACTGTAACAATATGCTAATGAGGGCTCATCCTAAACTCAAGTTCTTATACACTGATGGAAATGGTAAATCACCTTACTGATCACTGGGTTTCATCAAGTGTCACTTTCCTGACATAGACACGAGGGGACTCCAACAGTAATGCCACTAATAAGGAAAATACACAGTGGTGACGTGCATGGCTCTGCTGCAGTGAGTATGAGGGAGCGAGTACGGCAGAGAGGACAGTGTATGAAATGTAAATAAATAAATGAATAAAACAAACTTGCTTCTTTCCTTCAGAGCTGCTGCATGGTGCAGTCTCACAGAGATTTACATGCATACATATTTAGTGTTGCACTGACAGGACCAATTAGTTGGTGATGTTTTAATGTGCATTGGACATTGTTTGAAAATGACAATTTGCAAGTGAACACAGTCTATTTAATTTCAAGAGGTCCCAGATGTGTTGTGGTCCATCTGGTAGCTAGTTTTATTCTGCTTCACCTCACAGCTGCATCACTGTTCACCTATTACACATTCCCCCTTTTTGAGTTTACTTTTGTGAATCTCAAACTCCTTTCCGGCCCCGTTGGATGTGTATGCAACAGTAATAATTGAGGCCCCGCTTTACAAATAGGAAGGAATAAATTCAGGAGAGGAAACAAAAGTACTATTTATAATTTCCTTTCCCCCCCCATTTGTTTATTTGCAATCTTGCCTGTGAGTGGAGGATGTCTTTGTTCGTAATGCAGATAACAGGAGATGAAGGAATCCTGTGATCTGAGGCATTTGTAGTTATATAAACCACATAAAAAGAAGCAACTCTGACTCCTTTGTACATTCTGTTACAACAGAAATTGAAAAAATTAGCATTCCAATCTATGATGTCCTCAAGTTGTACTCTAGATGCTGATAACAAATGGGAGTCTGGCTATTTTCATATCTTGGAGCATTTGCTCCCTCTTTTCTTCTCAAAGCACATTTAGAACAGCCATACCAGGAAATCTTCACCCATTTATGTTTATTCATCTGAGCTCGAGATGGGTTTCAGAAGGAAAATATGTTTGTCTGACATTTGATTTTGCAAACTGATGGGAAAACATCAACTCCAACCTTCTGTGAGAAGCTTGGGATGAAAAGTAAAAGCATCTCTGATACAAAGCTGGTTTGAAGGACAGATACTGGGGGGCGGGGGGGGGGGGGTTAGGGAAACATTCAAATTGTGAAGAGCCCCACATGACTGTATTTCAAGTACAAAAACCTTGCTTTCAGAAGCTCCTCCATCTCCGAGGGGAAAACGGCAAATAATAAAAAATGTAAAAAACCTATACAAGCTTCAATGACCCTCAGACCCAATAACAAAGAGAGCTCACAGCCTTGCTGGCTCCACAGAGGCACAGGAGGACTCTAAGATAATGCTTAAGCTAGCACAACAACATTTACACATCGACAGAATCAAATTCAAATTTGATAATAGAACAAAATATTGGCCTGATGGCCGTGCTCGATAAGATTGACAGTGTAATTATATGTATAACTTGGATAATATGTCCATGATTTTGATGGCTTTACTTGTTTACGTATTTTACACAAGGGGCAACCTCCAGTGCAGACGAATGAAGCACATGAGCAAGTGAAAAGAACTTGCAGTTCACAGAGTGGCCACTGGAGGCAAAGCCCCATTGACTCCCATGTCAAAATGCAACTTCAGAGGTGAATGAAACATGTGAAGCAGAATGAGCCGTTTTCCTTTATTTACACCCGTTGCCATGGTTTCCACCAATCATGGCGGCGATATATAAGCGCAAGGGAGCTTGGAGCCATCCCTTTCTGGCTTTCGGTGCGCACTTCCCTTTCCGGGTTACCTGGCGTCAGACGCCACAAGTAGGCATTGTTTGTTTGCTCGCTTCCTGTCGTGATTGTGGTGAAATAAATGCTCATTTTAGCAGCTATTGTGTTGCATAGACTCTCTCCACCTCTCGCTCCTTCACTTTCTGCTGTGCCTTCCTTGCTCTGACAGATCCCAGGTAGAAGCTGGCCATGACAGTGCCAAACCGCACATTCGGCCACTTGACTGACACCTGAGTTGACCTGGCACGTACTCTGGGTGATGCGCCGGCACCATGGGCTCACCCACAGCTCTACCTGTGCTCCGCCTCTTTGCCCATTTTTGGATGAACCAGGAAATAAAAGGAGTTAAGCATCGGTGACTCACCCACAATTTGCTTCAAAAGCACTCTGCAGAAATCAACAGGTGACCTAACGGACGCTACGCTACACTGAGTGGTGCCATTTGTGGATTTAATTGTTGGAACACAATGACATCTGACTGCTGCTGGTCACAGTGCACTGAGGCATTGAGGGAAAAAAAAATCCTCTGAATAACTTCAGTGCCATCATGTGTTTCTGTAGCCATGTCATTAAAAACTAATTTCACATCCTTCCACTGACTCCCCAAGTCAAGTTTGCAGATTGGCACAATTTTAATCATCTGCAATCCACGCATACTGTCATCTCAAACGCCATCTTGCCTTTTTGTCCCCTCATCCCTGCGCCGTGGTAATGGAAGCTCTCATTCTCATACTTCCAAAACACCCTCAATGGGATTTATATTTCCAGTCTGACAATCTGTTCCGCTCGGGTCTTCATGGGAATGCATCACCGTAGCGTGCAAAAAAAATTGTGGCGGAGGCACGTTTAATTAATGACTTTTACCGCGTGTGACAAAACGACTGTTTCCACATCCTGTCAGCATGTATGATAGATTCACCTGTCGAGTGCTGCTGAAGAGGTTTCATGCTAAATATCCTCTAATGGTGGAAGATGTGGAAGACTGCAACAATAGCAACTGTTACAACAACAGGATGGTGTGAGGATGCATTTATTATTATTGGCTTGAAGCACAAGCACATTTGTTCCAGCATCGCTCTCCATTTGACTGACACTAATAAATTCAGCTACTCTTGGCATAATGTGTCTTTGAACAGAAGATAACACTTGGGCTGTGGCCATTCAAATTAGTCAATATTCAAAATCCACTTGAGACGAGAGTTTGACTCATCAGAAGGGGGAAAAAAATGCCTGCCCACAACTGTGTGAGCCGGCGAGCCTCTTTGAAAGAAAATGAAATAAATAAACAGGTAAATAAATAAATAAAGGCATTCGGCCAAATACTGCAAAGAAAGACACGTGAAATATCATTTATCAATATTCTGCCTGGAGGGATCCATAGCAGTAGTGCAATAAGAAGAAAACCAATAGTCTGATTATGAAAAGCTAGATTGCCTCCATCCAGTTTGCACCGCTGACAGCTATCCGTGAGAAGAGCGTCCCATAGTGTCTACCATTAAACCAAGGCCAACACCAGTCATGCAAACTGGCATGGGCCATTCCCAGCACTATCAAGATGGATCTCCGTCTTTGGCTCGGTGACCCGCGTAACACCCGTGTGCACTGAAACTCATGGAGGCCGACAGCTGCTCCCACGATTAGCAGAAGTTTTGTGGCAATTCACAGAACTGAGTATAACATGAGCATTATTTCTCTCAAATTAATTAGCTTAAATTAGATGTCAGAATGGTTAATTATTATGATGAATGCTTTATTGCAATAATAGTGAGAGGAATTAGAACAATGTTAAATCGGGGCGCGCACACTCAATGCGGACTTGTCAGAGAGAGTAATGGGTATAATTCATTTAATGGGAACAAAAATACCCACAGATTTTAATAGCAAGGGCAGAGACTGTGTGTGAGTGTGTGTGTGTGTGTGTGTGTGTGTGTGTGTGTGTGTGTGTGTGT
>JAFBJT010110079.1:3709-24898 GCA_016785325.1 Chascanopsetta lugubris | reverse complement strand
ACATTTTTTATGTAAAGAAAAAAGAAAATAAAATCTAACACCCAACACCAGTGAGGCGTTTAGCCTAAACAGATTTAGAGTTTCTTGGCATTCACTCTATGTGTGTACGATTCTTGCAGGGAAATAAAGACCGCCTGGTGTTTGAAGATGATGGTGGGTAAGTGGGAGGGAGGGACAAGGTTCAACACACAGCACCAAGCTGTCCCATAGGTACGGGCAGGCTAACATTTATTTGTTTTCGATAACTGTTGGAATAATACGACCACAGTGATTCTGGAGCCAATATCAAAACAAGAGTTTGATCATTCAAAACACCTTTTCCCCAGGTGTCCCAGTGATACCTGTAAACAGTCTGCTCCATGCAAAATATGCCATATGCACATTTCTGTACAACTTACAACAACACTTTGAGATCAGCTGCCACAATAGTGTCTCTGCATCTGGCAGAAAACTAGCTGACCAACTGGACCGTATCCTAAACAGACATACGTATCTGCATCGTCAGAACATTGAATTTTACTTTTGTCCCTCAGGAGAAAGAGTTATAACCTTGTTTAGCAACTGTAAACACACCATATTATGATTTTTCTTTTTAAAGGAGGACACAGTGTGTATGAAACATATGGCATTAAGTGTATATACAAAGTGAAATTGTGTATATGTTGTGTACCTGCTGTTGAAGCTGTAGAGCAAATATGAGCGTAAGATCCCCTAAGTGGGACGAACAGATGGTTTTATATTCGTACAATCGTACGTCTCAGCTTATCTCTGGCTCCTGTGAAAGAACATCTCTTAAAGTGCTCTTTTGAAGTTGGAGATCAGGATGCAAGATTGGATGCTGGAGTCTGTGTGTGTGTGTGTGTGTGTGTGTGTGTGTGTGCGTGTGTGTGTGTGTGTGTCTATGAGAGTGTGATTTGGGTTATGTCTTCTCATCTGGGAACATCTCTTAAAGTGCTCTTTTGAAGTTGGAGATCAGGATGCAAGATTGGATGCTGGAGTCTGTGTGTGTGTGTGTGTGTGTGTGTGTGTGTGTGTGTGCGTGTGTGTGTGTCTATGAGAGTGTGATTTGGGTTATGTCTTCTCATCTGGTCTTGGCATTATGGAGTCAAGCTTGTTTTCTTTTTTTTTTCTTCTTCTCCTCCTTTGCCTCGCAAGTCGCTCCCACCATCTGGCACCAGGCTTTGAAAACCAGGCCAAGACTCTCCCACCAGAATGGCATGAAAATATACCCACATACACCCAGACGTCCTGTCGCTCTCTCTCAAGTCAGCCGCGCTCTACAAGCAGAGATAACAGGGGCTGCTGGGTTGAATGGAAAATAGAGGAATTTGACGGATCAGTGGAGACACGAGACGCGGCCTCTAAAAGGTGGAAATAATGTCTTAAAGGTGCAGTGTGTAAGATTTGGTAACATATAGAGGTGAAGTTGCATGTTGTATCCATCACCTCACCCTCACCCTTCTGAACATGTAGGATAACCTATGACAGACTTCAGTTGTCATTAAAACTAAAAAAAAAATGTATAGTAAGTCCACTTTTACCACTGTAAAAATATGGCAATTTGAGCTGCGGTCAGTCTAGATTTAGAATCACATATGCAAATACAGTATTATTTTTTTTCGATATCCACCTTGGAATCAGAAGAGAGCTCAGGCTGGAAACAGAGACAGTGGAGTCGAGGAGGATCCAGAGCTCCAGTGACTCGTTTGTGTAGTTAACTTTCTGCTCCTGTCAGCGCGGAGCGACTTCATTGACTCTCTTTTGTCGGAGGCCAGGGTCATTTGCATAACCTATTCCCCTTTTGGACTGCCGGTCGCCTGAGCCTCTCCCCTCAGTCTGTGTTTACTCAGTGTGACCGGGGCCATATTGGATCGCTCCATTGCTGTGCTGTGTCGATCCCCCCCCTCTCCGTGGCCGGGCTTTAATTGCTTTGGTCTTATGCTGGGTCAGGGCTGTGTGAAATACACACTCCGTAGTGGGCGGCACTGCCACAATGACCTTTAAATTGGTCTCTTTCACACACACTCACACACAGACACACGCGCTGTCTTTGGAAGTCTGAGCCTCGGCACAACGAGTTGGACGACCAAGATGGACGCTGCCAGGGAAACCTTTGTTGTGGTAGAAGTACAACACACACTGAGTTATTATACACATTGTGAGGCTGTGTGCACAACTCCTTAGCTCCCTTTCCCATTGGACGCCCGGTTTTTTGAACATTCATGCCCAAGGCAGGTTTCATCTTTATTCTGCTTCGATTCATTGATGGGAATTCAAAACTTGGGTGGGTGCACACATTCCTTCCAAGCCATATGTCATGTTGTGTCATCTTCAACCGCTAATCCAGTATTCTGGGTATTTCTGCCAGTACACATAGGGCCATTTGGGGTATGGACACTGCACAGGGCTCGAGTGGGATTTGAGCCAGTGACCTTTGCTTCCAATGGTGACCGGTCTAACCACTGCCACCCCATATGTTGAGGTCCTTTCTGTATAGTTCAGCACAACCATAGACTTTATATATACAGGTGGATGTTGTGTCTGTGACATCACCCGTAGATTTCTGCAGAGTGCTCACAAGGCTCGTTGTGGGTGAGTCACTCCCCGCCATCTTTCCGATGCTTTACTCCTCCTACTTCATGATTCATCCGAAACGGGCCGAGTGGCAGAGCACAGATAGAGCCCAGGGTGGGACCATTGTGCTGTCCCAGCATCCACAGGGCTTGACAGGTCAGTCCAGGTGTTAATCGAACGGTTACTCCCTTGAATATTCACAATTTTAAATGGCAATAAAATGAAAATAGCGAGTTAACAAAAAAAAAAATTCACACCCCGTACAGCTGTCACAGGAAAACATGTGATTGATTGAGACCAAAACCATAGTTTGTGATTAATTTGACAATGGGGACCATGGGGATTGACTTGCTCTTGGAGTCATCATCTAGTGGCCACCCTGTGAACTGCAGGTTTCTCCACTTTCCTCTTAGCCTCATCCGCTAGAGGTTGCTGCTTGAGCACAGCACACCATCGTCTTGTTAGCATAGCCATGAATGTTTCTCAAAAAACGCATTTGCATACAACCTGAGGAGGAGTTCCTTTCAACCTTTCACTCCACAAATGCAACACTGACAATCTACTGAGGTGAGGGGGCGGGTACTCTTGTTTCAAGGTATAGAGGACACAATGAGGGCAGTTACCACTGTTACACTGTCACTGTGCTACAATTGTGTTGCTGTTCCACTTCTTACTAGTTGTTTCTTATTTGATGCGCCGGTACAAAAAAACGTGTTGAAGCAATACAAGGTGAGTAAACTGCTGACAATCGGAAAGGCGTTAATTGGCCTCTAATAGCAGGTTCACGCAGGTGGCAATACTCAGGGTTAAATGGTTTCATTAACAACCTCTAAGAATCTTGACAGGTCTCTGTGACACCAGCACAAAATTGTCTCGACAAACAACTTCCTCCCCCTCTTTGATCTTGTTGTTTTCCGTTGAAAGTTTGACATCAATTATTTCATCACCTGAACATTTTGAACTGAGCTGAAGAGCCATCCTTATTTCTGTTTGCATGCACAGGAGGGGAATCACTTTGACTGACTGAAGAATATGGGACTTTGCTGCAGTAGATGGGGATAGATCCCATCACAGCTTGAGACTTATGGGAATTGTTTCTCATTAACCTATTACATCGCAAACGTGTATGTACTTGGCTCAGCCAGGGACCCTCGTGCCTTAATTCTAATCCATCTCATTTGAGAGCATTTGATAACTCTTGAAAGATCTGACGATCACAAACTAATTGGCTATTTGCACTTTAACATAAAAAACATATGATTATAAATCAAAATGCACATTCACAATGGCTAAGGTGCAAAGGGATGGTCTGTCTGACCAGAATCAGAATTAGATTAGAGGAGGTGTTGAAATATCAGATGTAGAAATCTCTCTTCTCAAATCAAATGTTACTACAACACACACTAACATTGCTAAACATTGCTGTTCAAAGGAAAGATGAGCAACAACCAAACAACCATGATGTCCAAAAAGTGATGAATGAGTCAAGAACTGAAAAATATTTGTCATTGTTCATATCGGCTTTCATAATGTGACCATGAGAAGGAATATATTGATATTTGTGCATGACTTATCAGCAGGCAATTACAACCTCCTAATACATTTGGGGGAATATTAAACAGGCAAGTGAAATGTGTCCAAATATTTGACTTTTTAATGATCAAGCGCGAGGCTTCAGTTCACAGTATTCCATTAATTTTCCACATTGAGATGCCACTTTTTATAAATGGCCGACGTGTGAATCTAAAGAGCTCTTTAATTAAATCTGCTGGTCCATGTCAGAAGTCACAGTTTCTGGACTCTGCACAATATTAACTTTCACCCAGCAGTATCCGAATTGTCAATATGAAATATGGAGGGGCCCAGAACAGAGGCAGTGCAATTGGGGAGAGTGGCGCCCGTGGCTGGATGGTACTTTCAGCTGCCAGCCCAACGATGTGATTTTGAGTCGTCATTTTGTAAACAGTGCTGGCATCAGTGAAACAAACATAATCAATGCAATTGCATTGAAACGCAGCTCTTCTCCATCTGCATGCATGTTTTCTATATTTAATAACTTTTGTCTTCGGGGGACAAACCGCAAGATGTCTTGCTTCAGACAGGGAGAACATGTCTCCGCCTATGTCGCATATTTGTTTCCCTTAATCCTCGGTGTATCGCAGCAGCTGCTGCAGCGCTGCTCTCCATGGGTGGAGATACACCAACTGGTGATGTCATAACAAGTGTTTTACCTTCAACAGACAAAGCAAAGCACCTGGGGACATCACCGATCACTGGTTTGCCACAGTGTGTTGCTCGGAGAGCAGTGATGCTGATTTTCTCTCTACCCTCAATGATTCACAGCGGAGACGTCCTTTCAAATTCTGTTTTCTAACCTTGCCTTTAAAACTAAAAGCGGTCTGGCTCTCCCCTAGTTTTTTGCCTGCTGGTGTGTCAAATCTGAGACTTGAAAAAAAAAAAACGGTTGGAAGCATGGAGACCTGACAGACTATTGTGGAAAATGGATTTAACACAGCATTGTATGTTGCTGAATGCAGAGGAGTAGCAGAAGTATGAGGCCAGTTCTCTCGGTCAGTGTCAAATATATAAAGCCACGTGTAGTTAACAATCAATGAACATCTTTCCCGTGTTCTTTTTTTCTCAATGTATCATGACATGAAAGGCGTTTATAATGAAGTCTGCAGGAAAAACACATGATTAACTTGCTGTGAAACTCAGACTTGTGGAACTGGCAGATCCTGACAGTTACGTAACGCGCTGGCACAGGTAATATCTCGACTGAGCGCCATCTAGATTACTGGAGCAGCCGACGAGATCAAAGAGACAAACATCAAAATGCTGGAAGATTCCAGGATTCTGTGCCTCTGAAGCACCACCACACTCTTGTTCATTGTCTTCAGTGCATCATCACAGTGCCCTGTGACATGCGCTCTCTCATCAGTCTTGACTGACTCTACGACGGAGGAAACATGAGGATGCCAGAAGTACTTTAAAAACTGATGGAAACTAGAAAGGAATACGGCATGAAGATGTGAGCTGAGCAGATGTGATGTGCATGGATGTCTATAGTTCAGGGGTGTCAAACATATGGCCTGCGGGCCACAACCGGCCCACCGGTGGGCCCCATCCGGCCTGCAAGATGACTTTGCAAAGTGTGAAAATGACAGAAAATTGCTACAAATACATTTGGAGTTGTCCTTTATAGGTCATTATGCTATGAAGTTACTGGCCCCGCCCACTTGATCTAACTTGGGCGCTTGTGGCCCCTGAGCTAAAATGAGTTTGACACCCTTGCTTTAGTTCCTTCATCTGTTAGAGGTGCAGTGTGTAAGATGTTGGTGGTATTTGTCACTTCTAAAAATATTACAAGACAATTACATTCTGACATTTTCATGAATTTATAATCACCTAATAGTTGTTATTTTCTTACATGAAAATGTGAGGGTGAGATGATGGATGCAACATGCAACTTAATCTCCAGATGTCATGAAATCTTACACACTTCACCTTTAACAAGCATTGTGTAATACATATCACCAACTTACTACATGCATCAAAACTAGATATGTTCAACATCGCTTTAGCCATTGCGATGAGCTGCTTGAGCCAAAATGGCTGAAACCCAAATCGTGCCACTGCTTTAGACCTGCTACACAATAGCCCTCTTCAAGACCTCCCCAAAATGTTTTACAATGCACTGTGACAACACAGACTATGAAGCTGTGTTTGGTCCACTTAGAACTACCAGTCCCTGCCGTCCAATTTAAAGTTGAGTAGAAACATTGTGGAAATTGATAAGGTCCAGAAAAGTCTGATCAAAGAAGTGTGTAAATGTAAGCATCTGTGAAAAAGCACAACACTGGACAGCATGATGGTGGTCTATTGAGGGCAAAGAGAGAACAGACACCAGAAAATGCTGAAAAACAGAAAGTAAAACTCTATGACCACTAGCGTTCCAGCAATGTAATCTCCAAATGATGCGCACACACCTTCACACAACTGTAAATGCTTACCACCCATGGATGCACCTTTAGTGTAGCTTTTACATAGAAATACGTATTGACATGTAGACTGTTTATTAAGTTAGATTTAAATGTGTCCGAAGTTCCTCTCCCTGAGCATAACTTAAACGTATCTTATATGCAAACGGTTCTATTGTGTACCAACAGTCTGATTGGGAGCCAGAGTCTGTGCAGTGGAAACTATTCAATGGAGTAAGTAATGAAGTATATGTGAACCCATTCCTTCATAGCTGTCAATTATGAGATTTCAAAACATCCTTTTTAAGCATAAAACTTTTAAAACATAAAACTTTAATTCAACAGTAAGGCATACACCAGAGTGACAAATCACATTACGTTATGTTTCATGTCCCATCCACTAACTTGGAGGAGATATGCTATATAACCCATAATGCAGCCAGCCACCGGGTGGTGAACTAAGGCATTTTAAGTTTTGTCATCAATTGTTGTAGAGACTCTATAATCTATGTATTACACGATGCAACCCAGCACTTTTCTCTGGTATAGACCATCATTCGCTTTGTAAGATGCTATAGCGAATACATTCTTGTTGTAACTGGGTCAGACTAGTGGTCAGGTGACATTGTCTGAAGTTGCCAAAAAGTCAGTTTCAAAGTCCAACTCTGCTCCTGGAGGCTCACTACTCATTTGTTTCAGCTGTCATGTGCCTCTTGTCTTGGGTCACATCCGTGTGGTCATATCATCCTCATCAAACAACAAGGCCACTTCTCCTTACTAAATATTATAAAAAGGGTTGACTGTTGTCTTCAGTAATCCACATAGAGGAAGACTTTGTGAGCTGTGTTGGTCATTTCAGTGACACCAGAATTGCAGGTTGAATATTTTGGATGTTGCACAAGAGTGTGGAAATCACTGGGCTGGAAGTTTAAATGAATTCCAGTTCAATTTCCTGAGAGAACGATCGGGGCTGTGTTCATTTAGGTCTGTAATGTATTCACAAAGGCAGCTGAGTAGCTCTCCCATGTTGGCACTGTGATGCAGCCTCACTTCATATTGATTTTCCCTCAGTATCTGATGTAATGATAAGCATAAGAAAGCAGGTAATAGCATGAGTAGCAACAGCCTGCCGGCACAGGTGGGCTATAATTGCTGTGCAAATGGATGGCACAGACGTCTCTCGTATATGATGGAATCAAAAAGGGAAAGGGGAAAAAAGAAAGGAAAGAAAGAGGATGAGTAACAAAAACAAATGTGTTTCTTTTCAGAGGAGGACAGGACAATGAAAATATGCGTAAACAGAAGCGCAGGCGGGGGTAACATATATCTGTTTACAGCCGGAGTGCAGTAAGTTTGTGTTTGAGACAGATAAAGTGGAGAGGGGGCCATGAATAATGGATGAGGCGAGGATGGAAGAGGAGATAGACGCGTGATGGAAGAAAGGATTAATGAATTTCCAGTGTGCATCAAATTTAAGTAAAAGCAGAGATGAGATACTTTTCACGAGATAAAATGCATCACAGGGCCAAGGAAACTGTGTTGGTTTATGTTTTGTATTTAAATATTGGTAAGCACACTCAGCGTGAGCAAACATTCTGTAGTGGAGTCCCTGCATACTGAGTGCTCCGCGTTTAACATTAGCGGCTTGGATTAGCAGATACAATGAGAAAAGTGGAGCAGGGCGGAGTAAAGAGGGCTGCTGAGGACTGGGAAAGAATGAAAAATACACGCATTCAAGCTGTTTGTTTCTTTATTATATTCCCATGAGTACTTCAAACTGTCTTCAGCCTAAAGGTCAAGATAATGGCTTTGCTGGAAGAGCTCTCCGTGCAGAGAGTCATGTGTCATAAACACAGCCAGCTCATATTATAACAGGATGACTCGTCAGCTGTAGTCCTTTCAATAACATGTGTTCCCGGAATCAGTCATGCTACTCTACATATACTGTCCACACTCAAAGCTCCGAGGGGTTAAACCGGCCGTCATGACGACTTTCATGCTCTTTGACATACAGAACATCTGTTTGGTTGTTGGTTCAATAACAAGTCTGAGATGCTGTACACTGCAGTTCATTTTGAGGTCAGGTTTAATCACTACACATAGTGGTGGCGTGCGCCGCAGTGGTCCATCAATGTATGGACATATAGATGATAAAACATATTTAAAAAAAGATTTCAAATTGAAGTGTGTTTAGCCATGACTGCCATATTGAGTGGAACTGTCATGAAATGGTCAAAATGTGTTTGTGATGTCAGGGGTTAAGTCTCAACTGATACAAACAAGAAATGGAAAACAGGAATTAGCTTAGGACCCCAATAATAAATTAGTTTAGCGGTAAATTGGAAACAGGAAAATAAGACAGCAATATTCAATGATTTTCGGATTTTCATTTTGTTGACCCATGATGAAAAAGAAAAACGAAAAAGTCCTCATCACCTGATCTTTAACTTTTAATTTGATGTCTTATTTTGTTTTCTTGTTTGTTGGGTCCAAAGACACTGAAGTTATAAAAACAGCAACAGAAGGAGAAGACGAAAATAGAAAACAAAGTGAATGGGATGTTGATTATAAAAATGGTAAGTGATGAATAATTGAAGTAGCATTCATGAAAGCTCCAAAAGTGGTTGTTTATAGTGACACCACACATACACTCGAGTTCCACTCGCAGCCTATGCAGTTAGCAGTTTGTTGACATTGGTGGCTGTTTGCTTGTGGACTCCATTTGGGGCTATAATGCACCATTGCTAGTCGTTAATGAGGTAAATGCCCGGTAGATGCCACATGCACTCGGGACCACATATGGAGCGCAACTCAAAGTCACTTCACATCAATGCTGACCACAGTGTTAGAAGGAATCGGTCAAGTCAGAGAAGATTCCTTTTCGAGCCTTTTAACAGCATGTTCACTCACAGACATCAACAACTGAATCAAAGAAGAATTACAGGTTTTATCCAATCATTTATACTGAATTTCGCCTCTCTCTCTCTCTCTCTCTCTCTCTCTCTCTCTCTCTCTCTCTCTCTCTCTCTCTCTCTCTCTCTCTGTGTAGCTTTATTTTGCCTTTGGTCGCTGCCACCATGTGTTTTCTTTCATTTGTGCTTTTCATCAAAGAGGGTTCATATCCAATTTTCCAATAATGAATTATTTGTATGTGGCAGTTTGGACTCTTTTCTTCTCTGCAGCAGCTCAGAAAAAAAAGAAAAAAAAGAATTATTTTGCTTTGGGGCCGCAGCACTCACACGGGCATCAACTCCACCAAAATCAACCCAATATAAATGTTTTCGCTGGCTCCATTTAAAACAGTCGACTCCTGCTGAGGGTGAATAAGTGCTATCTGCTGGGTAACTTTGTCAACATCCTAATCATCTTTGATTGGCATTTTGTTGCAGCGGAGAACACAACAGATGCCGGCTCATCACCCAAACAGTTTTATCTGTATGCACGCACGCATGCACGCACATACACACACACAAATAAACAAGCATGTGCTTAGGTAATTTGACGTACTTGTGTTTTTGCCTGGGGTCTTCAATGGTGTTCTATAAATGTCGCCGATTCAGCCTCAGAAAGGATTTGATTCAAGCTCAAGTGAACATTCCTGAAAATCTGTATATCATGTGTGTATGTATACATCCCTGGAATGTATAAAAAAGTATGATTACATTAACCAAAACAACACAACATTGCACAACACATCGCAACATACACACACACACACAGGCACTGGTCCCTCCCACAGAAACCACGCAGCCAGAGGATAATGGATTAGTATAGATTTAAGAAGATTCCACCGTTTGTTAAGCTCTTAGCTAAGTGTGTATGTGTGTGTGTGTGTGTGTGTGTGTGTGTGTGTGTGCCCTATATCAAACACACTCCATCATGTAGACACACACAAAAAAAATTCCATTATAAAAACACCATATTCAATCTGTCACTTGATACAGGAGGGAATAGGAAGTAGTTTACATTGTGCTTTTGTGTGAGGAGTCGCTGCAGATGGACAATATGACCTTTTAACTATACGTGTTGGGATGCTAGCCAGAGGTCAATGGTCAAAATATCCAGTAAATAAAAATAAGTAAAAATACATAGGATACCCATTACATAACATAACACTGACACTATGGAAAAAAAAATCAATATGTCCTCCCAAGGTTGACAAAACAGCCTTTTCTTGAGGAATAAAAAAAAATATCCTTGCTGTTACAAAATGAAACGTTTTATGGAGCTGCTGTAAGAAGAGGTCTGGGCTGCAAGCACGTGAGCATCCAAACCAAAACTGTAAGATTACATGGGTGTGACCCCCTCCTGTTAAGCACAGGCTATTTAAGAGTTTAAAAACAGATCAATAATGAATATGTTAGAACATTCTCAAGAAGGAATAACCCTTTGAGATGCATATCTCAATGTCAATAACGCAAGACAAACACAATTTATCTATGTATGAAATTTCTGTTTCAGTTCAATACATGACACATGTGCCACCAAAGACGTTTAGCAGACAACAACAAATGATCAGTCATTCGAAGATGATGGACGAACCATGTCATTGATAGAAGCTATAAAGTTATACAGCATAATGATAGAGGTGTTATCATGGAGGACGTGCACATCTGATCTCAAAAGAAGATCAGGCGAGATAACAGGTAACAAATATTTATAGGTCAATGATTCCAATCAGAGGGAACTTTAAAATGGAGCCTTTCTCCATGACTGATGGTCTGTGTGTGTCTGAGCTGAGAAGTGAGGCATCATAAATTCGATTTTTTTTTTAATAAGTGAGGATGATTGAAACGTAGGCGGTTAAACATTAATTGCAGCTGGTGTCGCCAACTCCTGATGATGGAAACGGGCAAATGATGAGTTCGAGTCACAGTAAAGAAATACTGAGTTCAGCTGGGCTCAACTTGCATATCAAAATGCCCTGTTCATTGAACCCACCATGATGTGTTAAGTATTCTATTGATTTTTGATGAATTCTAACTCAGAGAAGGCAGAGCGGGTCATTCACAAAATAGATGGGTTGCAGAAGTGTCCTCGGGCAAGACACTGAACCCTAAATTGCTCGGAACAAGCGTGCCAGCTAAATATGAAGGGGGAGTATCTGAGGGCTTTAACGAAGAAACCATACTGAAACAAGCCTTGAGACGCTGCACATACTATCAACGTTGGCCTCGTTCCGCCACATAAATGAGCTGTCCATAAGGCCACGCTTTGTTCCATGCATGTGGCTGCGAAGCTATGACACGTCAGTCTTACATACCACCGCGGTCAGGGGCAGTTATCGTCCAACGCTTTGTAGATCGCACTGCTACAAAGGTAAGTCACTTAGCCTTTAATAGGAAATGCATGCACAGGTTAGTCACGCAAATCATACATCCAGCCATCTCCAGTTTTCAACATCCATGCATTCACTGTCTTTACTGTTTATTGTCTGATGATTTCAAAGGGAGCTGCCTCCAGGCCGAGCTGGTGTTGGGCAGAGGGCAGTGTGCGTACACACTGGAGAGATCACTAGCATATTATATGGCCAACGTTCGTGTCACAAGTCCCTGTGCCGACCCACTTTGACTTTCTTTGATGCGGATAACCCAAAGAGATGACAAGTGAGTGGATTCCACGGCAGAGACGATATGGGGAGGAGGGGTGTTGCTGGGCTCACTGCTTGTACAAAAACCACACAATTCTTTAAAAAATGATGGTGGATAAAATAACTCGCAGTGATATGACTGAGAGGAAGAGGATTAGATGAACTCCTTTTGATAGAAAGTTTAGAAAAGCCTGTGGAATGATAAACACAGAGCAGAGGAAGACTACCAATGCGACTCAAAATGATCTTCATGTGTCAAGTTGCCTGGAGTTGAACCTCCAAAGTGCCAAAGCTACAGCGCCAAACAAGGAGTAAGGTCAAGTCACATATGCTACCTTTGTATTTCAGTGAGGTCATTGTTTACCTGTAGTTGTTCTTTTATGATCATTGTGAACACTGAGAATATTTCATTTTCTCCTCTCTGAAATATGACATTTGTGTGTTTGAGGTTCGCTGTGACCTGGTTCAGTGTGATTTGACTTTTCTTTATGGCCATGTGGCATTACTTCTTGTCCTTTCAAAATGATCGTGAAACGTATTTTGAATTACTAGTGAATTGAACTATCACATCATACAGTGGGTTTGCTTTATATGCCAGGCACCTTGCTACAACTGCAACTATGCATTACATGGCATGGCAGGAGACCACAACAACAACTATGACTAATTGATTTGGTGGCTTTCACAAAGGCTCTGTGTTGCTGATTGTTTGACTGAGAGCATTGCATTGCGTTTAGTTCTAGATGATTTTTGACATGCTTGACATTTATCAGATTGGATCTTCCCGGTGTAAATAATAACCAAAGAATATACAAGAGAGGAACAGTGCTGTTGCTATGATACTCATAAACATCAATTCACAACCAGAAATGCCATAACAACGAAGGGTCGTTTATAGGAGTATGCTGTTTGAAAAAAGTATATTGATAAATAAGGCATTATTCTGAGGGAGGTGGGGGGTCCTCAGTTTTCCTTCTATTCAGGCTTCCTCATGTCTTCCCTCCTCCCACCCCCCTCCTCATTCTCCCCTTCTTCTCCTCGTCATCTTCATCAGCCCCCCTGCCTCCATTCTATGGCCCACTTTGCCCCCCCCCAACCCCAACCCCCCCCTTTGCCCCCCCCCACCCCCCCCCCCCCCCCCCCCTCCATCTCCCTTCTGCTCCTTCTCCTTTTTGAACCCTGTAGAACAGAAAATAGAATGAGCACCACACACGAGCGTCTACTGCAACACACACTCCCTCACACACCGCCACCACCACCCCCACCCCCACCCCCACCACCTCCTCCATCCCTCCCAATCTCACTGACCTGACCATCTGTGTCTGAGAATTCCAGTGTTTGACTAAAGCCCTGCTGCACCGGTATCAGTGACTTGAGCATGTGTGTGTGTGTGTGTGTGTGTGTGTGTGTGTGTGTGTGTGTGTGTGTGTGTGTGTGTGTGTGTGTGTGTGTGTGTGGGGGGGGGGGGTGGGGGGGGGGGGGGGGGGGGGGGGGGCGTCGGTAAGACTGGAGCATGGGGGTAAGCTCCACTCAAAGCTGTCGTAAACAGCCACTAATGCATCACTAAACTTGGGGAATCTCGTGGCCGCCGCGCACGCGTCCGCACTGGTGAGTGTTGCGCGCACGCAGCCGGCTAATCCCTCATAAACCTACTTTTTATCATGTACCACACCATTAACTCAGCTGTGGCATTCTGCCTGGAGACGTCAAAACAGAGGGACTACACTCCACTCTTTGTTGCTCTGTGTGTTAGAATCCACATTTCCCTGGGCCGTGTGGGAGATGAAAAGAATTATATCCTTCACAGCCGGGAAACAATGTAATATTAAACCGCAACATGACTCTTCTAAGTCCATGTGGCTCTAACACAAGATGTTAAATGAGGCACTTTGCAGCTGTGGCGTTTTTTTGTTTGTTTTTTTTCCATTTAAAGTTGACTTTAAAAAGGAGAAAATGCTAACTAGATTTGAACTGTTAACTTTTATTTTAATTTCATAGGCAGTTAAGCTGACGCTGATGTGATTACCACTTTGTTACGACTGTGAACACGTTTGAATTGTTGCTGGAGGAGATTCCATAGAAGAGTAAACATTCCCACAAAGAGGGAAATTTCTCTCTCTTCCTCTGACAAAAAACACACATGCACATCCACGCGCACGAACACGCGCGCGCACACACACACACACACACACACAGCTAGCAGACAGGGCCTCTGTGATGCTGTCTAGAGTGGCGTCAGTGACAGGGAGCGATCTCCTGGGGGGTTTGAGCTGGGGAGCGAGGTGACACTGTAACAGTCTCTGATCAACTCAGGAGCACGAGAGTGTGCATGCATGTGTGTGTGTATGTGTGTGTGTGTGTGTGTGTGTGTGTGTGTGTGTGTGCGTGTGCCTGCGTGTATGTGCGCGTGTTTGTGTGTGCGTGTGTTTATGTGTGCATACAAATGACCTCACCTGTCACCGTCTCTGCATTTGTTTGTATGCTGGTGAGCGCAGGTGTCACTGAGCTTGTCTATTAGCACACATTTGTGTACTCGCGTGCGTGCGCGCATGTGTGTGTGTGTGTGTGTGTGTGTGTGTGTGTGCGTGTGTGCGTGTGTACAATAGTTAGTCTGCTCCATACAAAGTGCTTCAGTTGTCAGCCACAGACCCTGTCTCCCTCAGAGGGCTCCACTCCAAATATCTCAGTGTCTGCTTCCTGGCAATGAGAGCAGCTGAGCTCACAGGGTTGGAAGCTGTTTGTTTCCAAAGACTGATTTCCAATCCAAAGTTATTTGCCAAAAAAGAAAATACTATTTTCCCAAATTATGTTAATGGATTTGTTTCCTCGACTGCGTAAGACTTTCATTCGTGTCGTTTTAAATGTTTTCATGGATAAAGGGACCAGTCAGGAAACCAAAACTGAGCCTTGTTTCATTGTTTTTGTCTGCCATGCTGCTCAAACAGAGCCAGCTATGAATTGTTATTATGAAACTACTGCTTCATGAAATATGATGCATCATATTATAGGTCATATTATCATTTTCACTCATTTACAGTACCTCACAGAGGTCCTAACTAAGTGTAATCTGACCCGCTGAGGTCAAAATACTAGTAGAATAAGCTGTTACAGCTGCTCTCTCTGTCCTGATTTGGCCCTCTCAGAAAAACGCTCTGTTTTGAGGGGGGCGTGTGACAGTGATGCTCTCTGTGCTGTTCCTCCCCTCTGTCGATTCTTCCAATGGTCTTCATGCTCTTAATCTAATGGTGCTCTGAGTCACATGATACTCGTAACCACGACTAAGAGCTTGAAAACCATTGGCCGAATCTTCATCTTCTGAGTCAAATACGTAGACTAGACAAGCAGACCAGCTCCAAATGCTTCTCACAAACTCGTAAACAGTTCCGCGACATCACCAGCAGGAATTAATTTCGTCCAAACCTCTCTTCCTCCCTGTGAAGGTGGTAGCTGGTGCAAAGATGAACCTTGTTGGTTGTAACTGATTGCAGAGCAGTATCTGTACTAGAGACACTTCATTGCTGCTAGAGATCCAACATGGCGCCTCGTTGGATCTCGACAAACTGTCACAGAGACCAGTTTCAGGGAGGAGACAGGTGACACCGATTTTAAGGATTTTTCAGAGTGTTTTTTTTTTACTATGCTGCCCGGACATACCTTTGACACTAAATACATTAAGAAATTGTGCTTTTTTCACCAGACATACGTAATGCTCCTCTAAAATGCATCATTACAATTCTGAACCATTTGTCCCTGGTTAAATGAATGGGAGATTTGCTTTGTTTTGTTATTGCCCTGTTTCCCCAACCAAGTCGAGTGGCTGTTTGAATAACGTGGCTGAATATGCAAAGACTAAACATCCTCCCCGGAGGAGCCGGTGAAAACATCCACTCGGCGACGACCTGTGAGTCAGTCGACTTAAGGCTGCGAAGACAAACACTTGAGCGAGGCGTCATGAGGTTAAAGATAAATCACGACAACATTCGGCAGGAAACAAAAAGATGAAAGATGGAAATTAAATAAAGTTGTGTTCGCATTTTAATGATGTCGACATCTGATTTTAGTTTGACACTGGGGGTGGGGGGTTGTTGTTTGGGTTTCTCACTCGAGCTGTTTGACTCGGCTGTCACAATAAAAAATCAGGCAACATCTTTAATACTTTTGTTTTTGTTATATTTATAATTATTTTCTCTCCTTCTTTTTATTTATTTGGATAAGTGCCTTAATGAGGAATCAACTCTCAACCCTTAAATTTATTAATATCTCTAATGCTGCGGTTTGATTCACCATTTGCCCCCCAAGTAGTTAATATTCAATTTTATGCTAAAATCGACAAAAATAGACAAGTGTAAGAGAGTCAGTGACAAACATTTTGGGCTCTTAATCTAACAACAAAGACAAAGATGTGTTTACAAGACATAAAAAGGACTATGCCTTAGTGAAACAAACAAAACTGAGTTCATAACATCACAGTTGAATAACATGCGGTTTATCTTGCATGCCCAAAAACCACAGGGACACATATTTAAAAATGTGTCATTTTAAAGGAACTAATGGTGAATGACAATAAGGAAGCATAGGTGAGTGGTGCTTTTTTCTAGAAATCATCACTCACACAATGTTATTGTTATGCTGAACAATTCAGAGCAAAACAGGCAGCAATTTCAAATGTAGCTAATTCATGAACTTACATCACGAGAATAACGGACAAAAAACATTTAAATTGAAATATGTCTCCATGATGTAACTTCCTCCATGTACCATTTAATTCAGGAAACTTGGATACGCTCACAATCCGCTCTTCCCTCACTGTGCAGTCTGTGGCTGCCAAGACGCTTAATGTATTTTTGATGTGCCAACACAACACTTTATTCTGCACAAGAGCAGCAGGACCGCATCATAGTACCATACCCGGTATGTCAATAACAGGCTGCAGAAAGCATCTCCGAAAGGAGGTGGCTTGGCCTTAAAGGTCCAGTTTATAACACTGCTCAATCATTACTATTTAAAAGGGGAGAAAATGAGAATTAAAATAATGATACTAATTATTATTATCATTATTATTAGTCATTTATATTTACACCGGTCCCACCACTAAGGCAGCCATGTTTTACGACTAAGAGTGTAGATCACGATATTATTTGACCTTTTGTTCAATGCAATACAAATAGCACATGCGGTATCACAGACGTTCCAAATGCCAGAAAAGTGACTATAATGTTAAACATAATTTGTGAATAAAGAGATGTAAAACATCACAATATCATCCATTCACGTCCAAATACAAATATGGCCTTTGTACCACACAATTTAATATGAAGCTCGGCGCTTTGGGTGATAACTGCACACAGAAGCACGGGGCGTTGTCCAACGGTGCCGACATGGGAAGTCAACAGAGAGACCTCCCTTATTGCCAATAATCCAAGGTTAGCTCTAGACATACAATCACCACCACGCTCTCCTCTGTGGTGACCATGGAGACCATCTGGCCATTATCCTCCCACAAAATCCATACATCAGTGGCCTCACCAGAACCACAACGTTGACCCATGCTTCACTTCCAATTGGAAAAAAAAAAGGAAAAGGTCACAGTTATTAAGATATAAAACAAACCTATCAATGCCAGACCCCGTGACATTCAGCGTTATGGAAAGTTGATCTGAAGCCAAATGTGCATCGCCAAATGCCAACATGACTTACACATGTAACAGCTGATTTTATTACTGGATTTAGATTTGAGGATCCGGCGCAGTTAGGGCCAAGGCATTGTGGCTGTGAGCTTACTCCACAGAGGATTAATATTCCTGAATCCTACAAGCTTAGGGAATAACTTATTGTCAGTGTTGAAAAGCTGGTGGATCCTGCAGTGGATTTTTCTCCCTATGGGAAAACCAGAGGAGGAATCTGCCATTGGACAGATAATGTTATGCTTTGAAATCCCCGTATTTGTTTGAATGTGCTTTATCTGCCAAACTCAGCTCTTTGGAATTCAGGCAATGGTAAAAGAAGGAATTTGATTTTTTTTTCAAATGTATATGCAGATCCATTTACTGTACATATTCATGGTCTGGATTCATTTTTGCCCCTATTAAAATTAATCAAATATATACATGACTTATTCATGTCCCACTCCAGCTTCCATTTAACAAACATGAACGCTGTTAAATACAGCTTGTCCTTGTGCTGAGAGAACAAGCTTCTTTGAATAAAAATCACCATGGCCCCTCGATAAAGAATAGAATATTGTCACGTAGTGGCAGTTTCTTTTTTTTCTTTTACACATCTTTGATGTTTCCTTCACCTCAGAAGAAGTATCCTCATCTGTTGTTCCAGCCATCATGTGAGTGTATACATACAGTACTTCAATACTCTTGAGCAGGGATGTCAAACTCATTTTCACCGAGGCCTTAGGGTTGCTCACAAGGGGCCGGTTTTAATTGTGGGACTAAATGTGATTGCTACCTAACAAATTGTAAGATAACTTGGTTATCTTCATACTTGATTATCATTTATTCAAGTTACAAATATTGTACAACTATTTACATGCATGTGAAAATGTAAACACACTAAATATATTGCTACACATCAAAAGTGGCATGTATAGTTTAGTGTTCATGGGTAATGTCTGGTTTAGATTTTTACTTTATAGCCTTTAAGCGGACCACAAGTTTGACTCATGTGCTCGAGAGAATACTCACATGGAACGAGTGGACAAGGATTACCAATTTTGTTAACTATGTATTTGTGTAAGAGTGTGTGTGTGTGTGTGTGTGTGTGTGTGTGTGTGCACGTGTGAGAGAGAGCGAGAGAGAGAGAGAGAAGAGAAATTAGAAAGCAGGGGAAAGAGGGAAGAGGTGGTATACACATAGGGGGAGGATATGTGGGAAAGCCAATCGTTTTTACTTAGTGGCTTTATTGGTGATCAGTTATAGACTGAGTGGAAATGAGAAGAGAGGAGGCCGTGAGCTACATTATGTTTAATGAGGTTCCCAGTCGATGTTTGATGTGGTTGGGAAATGAACTGGCAACGCCAGCTGTGGCATATAGAGACCTGGGTGTGAGGCGGAGGTGGAAACAATACATACTATATTTTATATACTGCATATCTACATATATATTGGTTGGCTCCTGGCAAGATATGAAGCCAGCAACCCAGCGAGAGAAGGTCGGGCCTTATTAAAGGAGCTCATGTGGTGAAGAAAGAGAATCTCTCATTGCATCACCTGCGGTCAAGCAGGTGAGGTGCAGGAGGGAGCTTTAAAGAGGTGAAGTGGACTGTCTGAGCTCCGTATTGCTCGGTCTATCTGAATATTAAAACTAGAGCAAAAGCTCAGTGTAATGAGATGTTTTTTTGTGATTTAAGGCGGAGCAGTTCTGGCTCAGAAACCGGTCATGGTGACTGTGGGGGAGGGAACCATGTGGCCTCGTAACCTTAACTGGAGGTTATGGACTGTCCACTGTACATTAGACATGTGAAGCTCGAGGCCCAGTCACTGTAGGTGTCTTGTGGTGGGAGGAACTGGCAACCCACATTGACTTCACCCACTGGTTTCCTGTTTAGAGGCCATGAGTTTGGCAGTGCTCCAAGCACCATCTTTTTTTATTTAACCCTAAAACTACATGGAACCATATTTGAACGGACAAGGTTCAGCCTTGAAAACCAGAAACACTCTGTGGCCTTTAGAGTGACTGCAGCTGTCAACCACACAAGTTATCATTGATAGTTTTACTCTATTCACCAAATGGAGAGAAGGTTGTATTGAAACCTTGACATTACTATTACTGAAAAAAGGTCAACTGGATATTGACCAATTATCAAGGCCAATATTGGTCATCTTGACCATTATTCATTTCAAGGCAGACAGATAATATTTGGGGCCAAGTGCGGCCCAATTTGATCTGAAGTGGGCCGCAAAAGTAAAATCATAATGACCTATAAACAACGACAACTTGAAATGTTTCCTTTTGTTTTAGCACAAAAACGTACAAGTACAGTGCATTTAGAGAAAATACTTTCTCACTTTGCAAAATCATGTCGGGGGCCGGATTGGACCCTGTCTTATTCTGCATATCTGTTCCAAGTATTGATTATTGTCTTATTAACTAATAATAAAGTTATCAGAATTAGCCTTTCACTTGCTAATCGGTTTACTACAATTGAGAAGTAGGGTCAACTTTTGGAGTTGCCATAGTGGCCATTAAAAATCATGCAATTATCTGTTTGGGGGGGAAAAAAAGGAGAATTGGACAGGTCAAGAAGATTCTTAGACACAAACTAAATCCATTTCACATAAAGTCCACTGGTAGAACCTGGTTCATCTGACTGTTGCATTCCCCCAATGCAGCAGAGTGAACTCCCTTCGAGATCTTCTCTTGGGGGACATGGAGGGAATGAGGAGCTCAGACAGAGTCCAGGAATAAATCCACTGCTCCGTTGCATTGGAGGGAACCAGTTGTAAGTCGTGTGAGCATCTGCTTGAAATCCCTCCTGGACGTTTCCCCACAGAGCCACACAACTGGGATGAGACCAATGGGGCATAGCCTAAACATGCTGGAGGGAATATGACCGGCAAACACCCCCCCTGCATCCTCCAGGAGGACCGGGCAGATATGGTTGAAGAGACGGATTTTCCATTTTACTCAAATCCCCATTTTACATTGGATTTAATTAACTGGCCCTTAGCAGCCATTTGTTTGGCTCTTGACTATTTGATTCATCCTTCTTTCGTTAAAATTTATGATTTGTAGCACCACGTCGTAAAACTGCGCATTATTTCAAGGAGAGATTTACACCTGTGTTGCACAGGAGAGCCACACAGTTCCCACAGTGAGAAAGCAATTGGCACCAGTAGAGAGGAAAAGTCCCTTTTTACAGGAAGACGCCTCGGACAGAACCGGACTCAGGGTGAGCGACCATCTGCCCCGAGCAGTTGGGCTGACAGGAGTGAAATGTGGGCAGAGGCGGAAAGGAGAGAGCCAAAGAAGGGGGGGGAGAGAGGGAGAGAGAGAGAGAGAGAGAGAGAGAGAGAGAGAGAGAGAGAGAGAGAG
>JAFBJT010110078.1:13176-26255 GCA_016785325.1 Chascanopsetta lugubris | reverse complement strand
ATCAGGTGCCACTTGCCCCGGCTCTGCTCCTCGCTGGCATGTGGGGCACTTTGATGGATGTGGCACAGACGGATGTTCCCTCGCCGTCCGGGGGACGCTTCTAATTGGGTCGTGTGAGCCGAGCCCAGCTGAGCTGGTTTCCTAGTTTTTCTGAGCTGGGTCGCGAGGGAGCTGGACTCTTTCTGAGTGTCCTGCCGCAGATGACAGACGGGCGGACGCTCGCACAGCGACGGCGTGTGATCAGTGTTTCGTTTGTTTTTAGCGCCACTGCTCCGAGGTTCAGTCGGTATTTTCCCTGGAGTTCACGACTCTCGGTTCTGGATGGAAACATGAATAATAATACGGTGTTAGCACAGTGTAGAGAGTGTTAGAATAGTTGGCTCGTAATCTGGTCATCTATTTGATTGGTTGAAAAGCAAAGCACGCGTGAAGTGGGCGGAGTAAACGCACAAAAACCATTATTTGTGCTTTGAAAGGGCATTTTATTTTTGATCTTATTCATCAGGCAACTGAAAATGTAAAAAGGCAACAAATTGATGATCAGGTTGGTTGTGTATTTCTGAAGTGTTGCAGTTTGTATAGATTACCGTGAATCAGGGAAATGATCGGTCTCAGCTGACTGATGCGAACAGCCACGTCTCCACGCCAGCTTTAGAATCCGGCTCCATCACGTTCTCATCATGGACTTTTGACCAGGTTTTCGTTGTTTCCTTTCGTCTGAAACACGTAACGTCCAGGAATCAAACAATCTTCTCGGTTTTGACCTTTGAATCTGCGTCTGCCGTCGTCAGATGATGCTGATTTTCACAGAATCAAACCAACAACAGTGATGATCTCTCCTCCAGGTAGATGGATCCACCTCGGCCTGATCTGTGTCACAGTCCAATAAACGACCTCCATGAAGATATGCTCCGTAAATCAGATTGTTAGACTCAACAGGAGATTTATATATATATATATATATATATATATATATTTCCCCTCTCTCTCTTTTGGCGCCGCGCAGAACCAGATGACTCAGGTCCGCGATGAATGGAGGCTTTTAGGACTGAGTGAGATATGGCTTCCATTGTCTCACACACAGTCTCATGCACATGAACCTCGGCCAACTCACCCCAACATTCCTGAGCCCCTCAGTCCCCATCCCATTCACTCACACACACACACACACACACACACACACACACACACACACGCAGAGCGAGCCCCCCCCCCCCCCCCCCCCCCCAGAGGGACCCCCCCCCCCCCCCCCCCAGCTGGTCGCCTCCAGCGACAATGCACGCTGTCACCACACTCTGGAAAGCGGCACAATCATCGCTCAGCTGACTGGCATTTGTCTGCGTGATGCAGCGCTGCTGTCAGACCCGCCCCTCTGCCGTTTCATTGGTCGATCTCCGGCTAAGTCAACGCCATGTAGATTCACAGATCGGGTGCTTTAGTCCTCCAGTCTCAGTTAAACCGCCATTGATCCACTTGTTCATTGAAGAATTGGCTGTTTGGTGAGATGCCAGGGGGAGGAGCCTGTGGACTGTATTTTCCCCTTTTTCCTTGTTTGGCGTTAAAGGTGCAGTGTGTAAGATTTGGTGACCTCCAGAGGTGAAGTTGCATGTTGTATCCATCACCCCACCCGTCAGAACATGCAGGAGAAGCTGTGGTCCACTCTGGGCTACTGTAAAAACATGGCGGCTCCCGTAAAGGGGACCCGCTCCTCATGTACATATACATTAATGGGTTCATCTAAGGGTTAGGGGCAAACAATCAAACATTGAGGTGATTATTAAATTCATGAACATGTCGGTGTGTAATTGTTTTGTCATGTTTTTAGAAGTGACAAAAATCTTACAGACTGCACCTTTAAGTTTTGTTTGCAGTCTTTGTAGCAGTGAGTTAAATATTTTAACTGCTGGTGTCAGATAAAGGACTATAATGGAGGATAGATGACATATGTGCCCCCCCCCCCCGAGCTCCCATAGCTGACTCTCATTTGTTATTCTGCTAAAACCATTAGCTGCTATTTGCATCAGAATAAGTGTCTGGTTTCTTTCCTTTTCTCACTTTTTTCTTTTTTTTTTTTAAAGTTTGTTCTTCTTCCTTTATGTTTATTTTGCATAGAATTCGCCTGAAAACCCACTTTTGTGTCTGAGCCCCTGAGGTCTCGTGGCCCCGGTGGTGGAATCCGATGCTTTTTGTGACCGCGAACATAAAACAGCGGGGGTTAATTGGGTTTGTTATTGTTGAGTGGTCCTCAGAGTAAAGGTTGAGATTAGGAGAGCAGCTCCTGGAGCTGATGATTTCCCATCATCCATCTGCAAATGTCAGACATCTGGCTGAGTGTATACGATCGAATTGGCAGACTCGGAGCCACGCGCTCGACAGAAAGTGTCGGTAGAAATGTGAAGCCTGCAACTGAAGTCAATCTGCATGAAAACACACGCAGCTTAAAGGTGCAGTGTGTACGAAGTTGGTCGTTTTTGTCTCTTCTATTGGTAGAAAGAAATACTACAACACTGTTACGACTCCAGGTTTTCAGAATGTTCCCTAAATGTACTTTTGTTCCCATTACTCTTAAATGAGCCCATTAATGTAAATAAACATGTGGGGGGGGGGGGGGGGGGGGGGGGGGGGGGGGGGGGGGGGGGGGGGGGGGGGGGGGGGGTCGTGTGCAGAGTTCATATTTTGAAAAGTTGACTGGCACAGTGGGAGTCCTGTTCTCTCTGGACAATCAACCCAATTCTTCCTGTTGGTAAAAGCAGAGATATGCAGTTATTAAAGGTGCAGTGTGTAAGATTCGGTGACCTCTCGAGGTGAAGTCGTATCCAGCACCTCACTCGTCTGAACGTGCAGGAGAAGCTGTGGTCCAATTCAGTTGTCGTTGAAACTCAAAAGATGTTCAGTGCGTCCACTCTGGGCTACTGTGAAAAGATGGCGGCCCCCGTAGAGAGGACGCCACCCCTCATGTACATTTACATGAATGGGCTGTTTTCAGGGAATTAAAAAAAAGGTTGTTACGAAACCAAAACAAAAAAAACATTCAGGTAAATTCATGAAGTTGTCAGTGTGTAATTGTTTTGTGATACTTTTAGAAGTGACAAAATCTTACACACGGCACCTTTACTGCTATGTAAAAAAAAAAAAATATTATTATTATTTCGCCGCGTCAAAGACTTTGAAGTTTCCATGGTTACACACACACGCGTTTCTCTGAATAGTAAACTGAACAGTTTGAACCACACATTCCTACAACTCCTCCACACTGCTCTTTTTAAGAGTGTCAAGTAAATACTTACTATGGGATGGCTTAGCTCACAGCACTGACCCCCCCCCCCCCCCCCCCCCCCCCCCCCCCCTCCCCAGTCCCCACCCCCCCCCCCCCCCCCCCCCCCCCATGAGCTTGCTGGTAGCAGGAGGATAAACGTTAATCCTGACTAATCTAGCCAGCTGCACCTCCCTGGTTTCAGGGGGCGAGCAGGGCGGCGCGGCCGGGCGGAGTCCCACCCTCACCCTGTCACTCAGAGTTGACAGGAAGGTCATCGTACATGCTTTTCCCCTCCCACCGCCACTTTGACCTTTGACCTTTTCACCCCCACTACAAAGCAAGTAGTGGTGTTTTCCACGTCACCTGCACGGATCCACGGTGTCGATTGGTTCGCTTTAGTGAACATTCAGTAGAGCTGCAGCTGTCGATTGTATTTGTCATCGATTGATCTGTCGATCATTTTCTTCCGTCCGATCGAACGATTCTTTGAAGAGGTGGAAAGACATCTGACTCATCAGCTGATATTTTCATGTTTAGTCGGCCTACAGACAACATCACTGGGAAGTGTGTGTGTGTGTGTGTGTGTGTGTGTGTGTGCGTAGCAGATGTTACGTGAATTCCTTCACCAACAGTTGCAGCAAAACATGAATTAAAGGTGCAGTGTGTCAGTTTTTGTCACTTCTTATCTATAGGAAGAGAATCACAGAACAAAGATATAAATGTATAATCACCCCAACGCATGCCCTGCTTTTTAGATAACCCCAATAATCCGCCCTTTAATGTTGATCTTGTATGTAAATCTTCCAATCCGGTTAGAGCCGATCAATCGTTTCGGGCCATTTTTGTCCTTCCAGTGAAGTCTCCGCGGTTTTCTCCGCCGGTCCTTGTCCACTTTGGATCAGACAAAAGATTCTGACGGCATTTCCTTGAAGTCTGGCGGCCGAGAAAGAACCCATTCAACTCTTGAACATTGTGTGATTGCGCACATTTTTGCCATTCTCACAGAAGCGCACAATGGTCCGAGCGGGAGAATGCAAATACCAGATGCCGTTCTGCTTTTATTAAAAATGTTCTGCCCTCTCTTCCGGCGGCGCTATCGCTTCTGCCCTCTTCACATACTCCAGTCGCTCACAGCAGGAGGCAAGAAGTTCATGAGCCTTCTTCAGGGGCGGTTGAAAGACTCTCCTGGAGTTCACTCATGGTTGAGGACATATCGAAGACAATCACGGATACTCTCTTATCTCTGTGGGTCCTGGAAGGCACTTCACTCTCTGTGACGGAGGTTAGCACTTAAAGGTGCAGTGTGTCCGATTTAGGGCCCTTTTTGTCACTTCCGTCTTCAGAGACGGGATTGCAAAATAATATTTACCAATGTATAATCACCTCCACGTATGACCCTTAAATGAGCCCTTTAATTGTGTATTCACATCACAAGTGGGTCCTCCCAATAGGGGGTCCGCCATGTTTTTACAGTGGCCCAAAGTGGACGTACGAAGCCTCGTTTGAGCTTTGATGACACCAGAGGGCTTCCGTTGCTTCTCCTGCGTGTCTGAAAGGGCAGGGTGAGCCGGTGGACACAGCGTGCACCTTCACCTCTAGATGTCACCAAATCTTGCACACTGCACCTTTAATTGT
Organism: Chascanopsetta lugubris; assembly: GCA_016785325.1. NCBI lineage: Eukaryota > Metazoa > Chordata > Actinopteri > Pleuronectiformes > Bothidae > Chascanopsetta > Chascanopsetta lugubris. The sequence goes on along the minus strand of JAFBJT010110078.1, from coordinate 21,364 downwards.
ATTGTCTTAGCATCGTTGCGCTCCCTTGCCTGCGCACCTCCCTCTAAATGAATGGTTGACAGAGTGTGTGCACTCACCCTGTTCATGTTCTCAGTGATAGAATAAGTTATTCAAACAGCTACTAAGCAACTTATGCAATGTGAGCTAAGCCCAAGCCTCAGTCACTGCCCCCCCCCTCACCCCCCTCCAACCCCCCCCCCCACACACACACACACACCTTAGATTTCCCATGTATAAAAGCTGTTGTGAAACCAGTTCAGACTTTGCAAACGTCTCTTTTCGACACTTTAATTCCAACACTAATGTTGATCCTGCCCGCTCAGCCTTTGCGTTGCTGACAGTAAACACCCGCTCGCACACAAGTGCAGGCGCGCAGGTGTGTCCCGGTGCAACCGTGTAATTACGTGGGCTCTTATCGCTTTTTCGCTCTGCGCCAATAAAAACGCCAAAGCCTTGTCCTATAACTAAATTCCTCTTAAAATCTGCTTAAGGAAGTAAGTCATTTCAGCACGTGAGCATTTTTGCGGCCGCGCTCACACAATCGCTCTCCGCTCTTAATTCCCGCTTGTCGTCACATGGATTATTACAGGATGTAACTTTAAGTCTCGGCACGGCACCGCAGATTCCCCCTGCGCCGTGTCCCCCCCCCTCATTGCCCCCCCCCCCCCCCAAATGTTACATTTATGTAACAACGGTGAAGGTGAGCGTGTGACTGAGTGAAGCTACGCACGCAGAGAGCGAGCCTGATCGATACTGTGGTGATGGAATCATGTCCCGTGGAGCTCGTCAGCATCTGACTGCGGCGTCCCAGAGATCATTCCCACCACTTACAGCTACATCGTATTTTCGTTCAATCTCTTCTACGGGATCCATCTCTTCCCCTCCGGACCTTCACGTGGTTCTGTTCTACACGGAAGATGCTGTGCCAGTCCCAGGTTTCTCCCCTGAAAGGGTCCGAACCCCCCGGGGAGAAGCACAATGGCAGGATTTCTGTGCATTTTGGGTGCGGACAGCCCGGCTCCACGACTTCCTTTTCCCTAATGGGAGCTCAGGGCTAACGAGGACTGACAGACGGACGCCCCCGTTCCCAGGGTGGACAGAGGGGCCAAGTGTTGGGAAGCTGTCAAGGGGCGAGAGGTTTCATCAACTTTCAAATTCCAGATCTGGGACTTGATGTCAACAATGTGAGGTAGAGGAAGGACGTCCACGTTGAGGCTAGCTTGCTCATTATTGCTCATTAAAGGGCAAAGTGGCATGAGTAGAGTTGATTTTGACACACTTCAAGCTCTTGCGGGCCACAGTCTGTTTGAGTTATTTAGTCTCTGTTTCCTGTCGTACATTAGAATATGCAGCGACGATGTGCATAGCTTGAAAAAAACTGCAAATTAAGGTCCACGATTTGACTCGGGAATCCTAAAACGTCACTCTCTCGCGTCTGAAGTTCCTCAATTCTAGTTTGAAGTTGCCAAGACGGTGTAACATCAAAGCACAGTGTGATGTCGTCAGCGTTGAATTGCCCCTCAAATGTCTGTTTTCATCACCATTACACCGCAGGAGGCGCCTGACACTGGTGATAGCAGAAGCCCCTGTAAACACGCTGATTAACCCCCATTGTGCCGCCGTGTTGACACAGTAACGTCGGCGATGCTGCCGCTGATTAGTTCAGTCTTGTGCGGGGACAAAGCGCTTTGACGAGGAGGCGGGGCAGGTCTGAGCGTGCACTCGGAGGAGGACCGCGCAATCTTAGCGTGTCGAAAGTTGAAATGGGTTTTTGTTTGTTTTGGCTCCTCCTCTTAAAATGACAACATGGAGGTGGATCTGCTCCCGGTCCCTGGTCTGTTGCCTGGTTACGGTGCTGCAGAGCCAGATCTTGCTCACTCACTCTCTGGTGCTCTTGAAGCTTGATGAGATTTATATCACTTGGCACATGCAGTGATGCTAATCTGGAAGCTGCTTTAATTAGCTGAAGCGTTTGGTCTTATGATGAATGGCCTAAATTACACTTCTAATAAGAGAAGTTGACCTTGGTGGGGTGTCTTTACCGAGGGGTGCAGAAAAAACATGCAGTTCATAAGGTAACCACTGGGGGCTGACCCCAAATAGGAGCTCATCCCCATAGACTCCCATGTTAAAATGGTTGACTTCAGAGGTGAATGAAACATGTTTAAAGTCTGGCACAAACTGCTGTTTTGGTCCCAATCAGTCACATGTGTTACCGTGACGACTGTACGGGGTGAATTTTTTCTAACTTGAAATTAGAAATGGCGCATGATTGAGGGTGTGGCCTCTTGACTGACAGCTGGTACCTACCTGACAAGCACACCCACAGCGCCGTGTGTGTTCCGCCTCTGTGCCCGTTTTTGAATGAACCAGGAACTAGAGGAAGTTAAGATCCGGCAAAGATGGCGACGACGGACTCGCCCACAATTTGCTTCAAAGGCACTGTGCAGAAACCAGCGGGTGACGTCACGGACGCCGCGGCCATCTTGATACACAGTCTGTGGTCTTTACTGAGGGATAATCAAAAGCTGCAGAGATGAACGGACACGTTGAACACATCATTTCTTCTTAGTAAGCGTGTTTTTGAGAGGTCACCGACGCGGCCTCAAGACGCCCATCTCACCGAGCAAAGACCTGGGCGACTCTTTGACTGTGACTCCCCGTGTGACTGGTGGCTGGATGTTTCCCTCGGCCTCATGCAAACTGTGGCCCCGGCAGGATATTGGAGACTAGCGAAGGCCCCTGGAAAAGCCCCGCTGCTTAGGAAGCTTATAGCTTTGAGGGCTGGTGTTGACACGGAGGCTCTTTGTTTGGGATCTTGCAAAGCTGCGGGAGGTTGTCACAAAAAATCCTGCTCGACGTGGGATGTGCGCCACGCTCGGGTATCTGCATGGGTTGGTTTATGAGTGTTGTTCTGATCTTTAGATATACTCAGGTTCTTAGTCGTTGGAAGGGCTACCCTCTAAAGATCAGGTCCAAGCCAGAGTTGGGCGGTTGGAGGACAGCACGGTCCGTCTGAAGAGTCCGATGTTATCCGGTGTACTGGCACAAAAACAAGCGGGAAGCTTGCTGCTGTGATTTCCCCTCAGCTCCTGTTTACATAACTTTTAACAACGTTTTCCAGGCATCTGGTCTTTCAACAGAAGATTTCACCAAGATAAACAATGCTCGTAATTCCACAATACAACAGCGTGACACTCTGTTGTCTTAGATAGATATTACGGAAGTTAAACCGCAAAGACTTGAAGTGGATCATCCAGCAAAACACGAAACAAAGGGCTCGTCAGGTCATGTGCTCTGTTCGAAAGGACGCCGGACAATTGGCTCATAGCCCTTTTGGGCATTCTTTTGGCATTGGAATTGCCAGCTGTCTACTTATATGTGTTGTAGACAGATGTTATTCATCATCTTCCGCACAACCCATCGTTTAAAATATTCAAGTTGGCACCTTGGTGGGTATTGCCCAATCCTCTAATCCTGCCAGACACAGATGTAGTACATCATAACAGAGTTGTGTATTCGAGTAATACGTTTATTATTCACAATTTCACTCCCTGTGTCTAATCTCATTGTAATTAAAGTGTGAGAAGTGGGCGGGGTTTGTCAAATGGGGATTTGTTACTGCACATCGTTGGTAATTACGACATTGAAGAGGCAGTGTCTGTGCTGCCAAGGGGGAATCCAGAGGAGCCTGAAGTGTGTACTGAACATAAAGGTTTTTGAGGGATCGTTCCCACTTGTGCATGAGCCTTAAAACCAGAGTGGGTGTTGGGGGGGGGGGGGGGGGGGGGGGGGGGCGTTGTGACACAATGAAGCCCTGTTTTCCCCCTGTCCCACCCCAGTGGTCACCCTGCTCCTCTAAAGGAACATTGTTGGTGAGATCAGGCTGTTTCACTTCCTCTCACTGCAGCTCCTGGCCTTTAAACACGTCTTTGGTTATAGTGAGAGCAGAAGGTTATCAAAACTTCACAGGCCCCGCCCATCGCTCACATCTGAATGGTTCAGTTACAGCCATTTCAAGTTCAACGTCTTGCCCAAGGACACTTTGGCATGTGGAGTGGAAGAGCTAGGGATTCAAGTGGACCACGTCAGCTGTGATCATTTGATAAAATACAGAAAGCTGTTTCTTTTTTTTATCTATATCAAATAAAAGAAAAAAATATGAACGTAAACACATCTTATATTTTTAGTAGTAGGATGCCAAAGCCCCTCCTACAGTCATTTATAGTAAATAGAAATTGAATAGGTCCGATTCCTATATTTAAAGCTTAGAAGTAATGCAGTACATTTTTTTTTTTAGTACAAACTCCCCTCTTGATCCGCCCAGAGCTGAGCCCGTTTCAAATATTGATCACATGTTGCACTGAGCATCGTCATAACATTATGTTTGAATCGTGGACATTGCCGAGTCGTGCGTTGGCCCTGAGTGAAAACATTGTGCTGAGGTGGTGTCGGGCTCTTCTTTCCAACAGCTTTGTCACTCGTCTGTGAATAAGACCGAACTACTCACATGCTGCTTCACGAAATGACAGAGTCATTGTTATGCGCGTCACATCGCTCGGCATCACCTTGGGATAATGAAATCGGTGTGTGCAGTGTCACCTTGCGCCAGAGTTCACGTGAGCCTGAGTGGAAGTTTCCATGTGTCCTCTCCGATCACATGTCCCCTCCTCCTCTGCTCTTCATTCAAACTCATCCTCAGTCCCGAGTTCGGATCATGGTAAGTGGGCCGGAGGCCTCCCAAAGCTTGGAAGAGAACTTGGGGGTAAAGCTAAACAGAGGAGGGAATGGGGATGGAAGAGAGTAGCACCATTGGGGGGGTGGGTGGGTGGGGCCCGGGGGGGGGGGGGGGGGGGGGGGGGGGCAGGGGCAGGAGTGGGGGTTAATCCACAACCCAAACATTGTTCCATCGTCTCATCAGGATGGAAATTGGACGAACCGGCTGGAATACTAACATTTAGCGGAGGGCCAGGCCCATTTCAGTCACAGTAAAAGTTTGCTTGTTTAATCAGTGGGACTTATCACGAATGGAGAGGGACGGGGGGGGGGCACGAGGAGAGGGGACGGAATTCAGACTGTTTAAGCTCTTAGGAAAATAATCTGGGGGTGAACGTGGTCGCCAGGGTTTATGGATCGAATGTAAAGACCACCCGATATGACGCCGGCTTCCAATCTCTGGTGTTTGTCAGTAACGTCGGGACGTGTTGAACTTAATCAGATTAGAAATGTTTCTGTTCTACCTGCTCTGGTCCCGTTCACGGCTGAGTTCACGACACGAGCGAGCAGAGCCGAGCAGAAACGGCAGCGACTGGCAGGCGTGTGACCGTCGAGTGGGAGCGTGTGACGGTTCAGCTTCGGCATCACTGCCTCATTCAGTTCTAATTGTAGTGGCACGAGTTTAGGAAGCGTTTGTTTTGACAGGGACTTTGGGCTTCATCACTTTTACATCCCGATCGAAGCTACTGTTTGAAACACATCGCATACAAAAACATAAAACAGCCTCTTTCAGATCAATTCAAGTATGATTCAATCAATAGTTTGGATGTTTGTCCAAGAAGAAATCAAAACCACGAGGGGAATACTTTGAATTTTGGAGTCCTTAGTTTGAAAGTACTTTTTAGGAACCTTGATATCGTGGAGAAAGAAAGACCATCTGTCAACAACATAAACAGTAAATAAAGATCTTTGCCGATGCCTAACTCCTCCCACTTCCTGGTTCTTTCAAAAACTAGCAAAGAGCGGGAGCACAGGTCAAGCTGGGGGTTACGTTGATAGAATCGCTTTTGGATCCATCCTCTAGTGGCCACTCTGTGCACTGCAAGTTTTTCCACATCTGTATTTGACAGAGTATGACATGTTGGAATACAAAATTATGTAAATGAAGAAAGGAAAAGAGTCAGCCAGTTATTTAAGTTCACCGCTGCCATATAAACGGTGGTGTGACACAAAAGCTAGAATAATGTTTTTCACCCATAAATAGGTCAAATGAGAATTTTCTTTGGAGCCAAGTCCTCGATAGTCTTGCTGAAACCATTCACCTGTAGAAATGAGAAAGAAAATCTCAAGTTATTTTTGGATCTTAAACATTAAAGAGTCATTCTGGACCAGGACACCTCATGGTCCCCGGGGTTAAGCCGTATCTTCTAAATAGGCACACGATGATGGGGAGTGTCAGCTCGGCTAAACTTGGATATTAATCATCATAAGTGGAGATCAGGAGCGAAGCGGAACATTTAGCAGCAGCTTGTCATTCTGCCTTTGCTTCTGAAGGCTCGGCCGCCGCCGCCGCCGCTCGGTGGTTTGTCGCATCAGCTGCAACCAATTAACTTGAAGGCCGCCCCTAAATGAATGTTGGCTGTTGTCAGTTTGCCGCGCTGGCTGCGCACCATCGCCTTGTCAAAGATAGTTTGTGAGAGAAGAACCACCACTCTGCTCTGCCACTGTGCGACCACAAGTGGAGCCCGGTGTTACTGAGACCTCTCAGCGTCTCATGTCGCTGTGTGTATTTTAAGAATGGATGATGGCGTCTGCCGGCAGCCCCGACCTTCACTACACCCACTTTGATGCTCTCTGACACTGTGCATTTAAAGGTGCAGTGTGTAAGATTTTGGTCATTTTTGTCACTTGTAGAACAAAACAATATTAAAAAAACAATTATATACCGACATCTACATGAATTTGTAATCACTTAAATGTAAAAAAAAAAAAAAAAAAATTCCATTACAATTTAATGAACCCATTAAAGTGTATTTACACAAGGAGTGGGTCCTCTCTATGGGGGCCGCCATGTTTTTTCAGTAGCCCAGAGTTTTAAAGGTGCAACGAACATAACGAACAAACATACCGACGGTTTCATGAATGTATAAGCATCTGAATATTTTATTTTTTGTGTTACCCTTAAATGAGCCCATTAATTTATATTCACGTTTACACGACCACTATGGGGGCTGCCATGTTTCTACGGTAGCCCAGAGTGAGGTGATGGATGCAACACGCAACTTCACCTCTAGATGTCACCAAATCCTACACACTGCAGCTTTTTAAAAGTTGACCAAATCCAAATATCGGACGAATGTGGCTTCTCAAAAGGTGATTGACAACATGCTTGAAATGACTCACATCACCGGCACATTGGCAGTAGCTTGTTTTGTTTATCCTGCGTTTTTGAGGATCAAAGGAGAGACGAGGAAGCAGAGTTGTAGTCTGACTTTTGAATTGGCGTGTCAACGCCGACGTCCCGCACGTCTCCTCTTTCTGCTGAGTCATGATCGACTCTTTGTAACGAGGCCAGGGAGCAGCCCGGTCTGCAGACCCGCTCCAACTTTCTCACTTGTCCTTTGCAATTACTCTCACGGCGTATTTAGCTGAACATGATAGTCTCCGTGCGCGGTGAGCACATTTCCCTCTAATCGCGAGCAGGTGACGGCGGTTGTTTTTGTTAGCCGCCATGTTTGTCTGCAGGTTTTGATAAGACGAAGCGGTTGGAATGAAAGTGGATTATTAAAACTAAATGTTGGTGGAGCATCGGTTTCGTTTTCTCAAGAATCGGTGGAAAGTGCACTAGGCGGTGCTCTCTGAAGGTAGAGTGCACTTAAAAAAAAAAAAGCAGAAAAACCTCAAGGATACAACATTAAAGCGACTTTCATCTTCCAGGCTGCCGGGACTCATGTGGTTCTTTGGCTTTGATTGAGACGGTCAATAAAAAACAAAGCTTTTTGCCAATTTAACATCATACGTAGTTGAAAATATGGAGTAACGTCAGCGCTAGAAAGCACGATGTTCTGTAACTGATGGGTTTTGTGTTTTGATGTTTCCGTCCCTGATGTTGATTTATCTGTTTCTTGGCTGGATTTTGCTAAAAGTCACCGAGCACATTTCCATAAAACGTGGATCACGGGCCAAGAAAATGTTGTTTACATTTTTTGGCACAGATCCAGAATTGTGAGGTAAAGCAAAATCTCATGTATTCCAGAGATTAAAGGTGCAGTTGTTTTTGTTTTTTTTGTGACTTCTATTGCTCCTAAAACAATTCCGTGCTGACGTGTTAATGAATGAATCATCACCTTAATGCATGTATATTTTCCCATTACCCTTTGATAAGCTATTTGATGTATACTTCCATCAGGAGGGGGGCCTCTCTACGGGGGCCTCCATGTTTTTTACAGTAGCCCTGAGCGGACATACTAAA
>JAFBJT010110078.1:0-11894 GCA_016785325.1 Chascanopsetta lugubris | reverse complement strand
CAACATTATTTTTATAACCATCGACAAACAAACAAGCATTGCTAGAACCCATGACCTCCTGAGGTGGAGGTAGTATATGATTGACATATCGTGTCAATCACAATTATGACAACTTACTGTCACCTGGTTGATGATTCATTCAGCTCAGCTCATTTGGCATCGTTATTATAGTTTCCCTGAAGAAGGGTGACACACATACCAGCCCATCGTTTTCATTTTCCCGAAATGTGAAGCTTGAGTGTTTGTGCTGACGTGACGAAAGGAAGGGAAAGAGAGGGCGTGAAGAGAAAAATGACACAATGACACGTTCCTCCACACTGGATTTATGTCCCTGGGATGAGCACATGCATCGCCAGCGGTCGGTCACATGTCCCCACATACTTCTTATCCACCTCACAGAGCAGGATCTGTCCCGTCAGACCGCACCAAAGCCAATTCCGTCGCCACGAACGGCAGCCAACGTAAAAAGGGACCTATTGAGAGTGGACATTCCTGCGACGCTGTCGAGTCATTAGTGTCCAGCAACGAGGTTACATAACCCGTTCCACCTCCTAAAATTGTTACCTTAAGTCCGAGCGAGCCCACTCGGGAAACCTTGACCCTCTTTCCTTTGCCAGTCTTCCCATTAAAGCCCAGGGGTCAGAGTTCAGGTGGGGGGGCTGTGTTTGTGAGGCAGCGCTACACGGGCCCCCGGAGACTTAATGAAAACACATACCGGCGAATTAGCCTGCCAGCCTGCAGTGCAGCTAACATAAATATGAGAAGCTCGGCCGTGACCTTTTGGGGGGGGGGGGGGGGGGGGGGGGGGGGGGGGGGGGGGGGGGGGGGGGGGGGGACGTTTTCGTGGGGAAAGTGGAACAAACGGGCCCAGTCACGGAAACACGCCTGGCTGTTTTTTAACAAGCGCTGCGGGTCTTGTTAAAGTGGAGTTTTTTACAGCGTGGAAATGTATGTGGTATTGTTTCAACTTTTATATATTTTCTATTTATGACGTAACACAGAAGCTCTGTTGTCCTAAAATACCAGCACTGTTGAGTTGGAGGATGTTATTTCCGCGCCGGTGAACGCGTGAGCTCGGCCTCGCGCAGGTCGGATAATCAGAGGAGCCGCCGAAAGAGCCAGAAATGGTAAAAAGGCTTTTTTTTTTTTTCGCATAAGAGGCTAACACGTCTAGAGTTGAGTAAAAGTGCACTGTTGAGTTCTCTTATGACCCCCTTAGGTAAATGTGTTAAGGAGACAGACAGTCTCTTGTCCAGGCTTTCAAAGATGTCCTTTCTCTCCTTTATGTCGCCCAGGGGAGTGTAAAGAAGAGAGGGGTGGGGGTGGGGGTGGGGGTGGGGGAGTGGGGAGGGGGCTTTCATTATGTAAGTGTTTTTCTTCTGTGACACCGCGCTGCTAAATGCTGTCCATTTATGAGGCAATAGTGTCATGTTCAGATCTGTGACCTTGATAACACCGCAGACATTTCCTGTCTGTTTCGCTGGCCACAATGACCGGTTTCCATGCTCCGCTCATAACACAGAGGTGTGAATGGGGATGGCGGTCTGATGAGGAGAACTTTTACATAACCTCATTTTCTCCAGGGTCAAATGGACCATGGGTCGCATTACAAAAACTATGGAAAAGAAGGTGGGTCTTTGTTTCTCAATGAAAGACGAGTGTTAGCTCATGAAGCACAAAACGTCTTTTTTCCATATACTTTCGGACCATGGAGCAGGGCTGTCAAACGTGGCCCACGGGCTAAAACTGGCCCACTAGAGGGTCCAATCCAGGCTGCTGGATGACTTTTTAAAAAATTACAGAAAACCCATTGTCTGCAATTGGAGTTTATAGGTCATTGTGATTTGATTCTACTGGCCTGGCCCCCTTGCGATCAAACTGTCGCGTATGTGGCCCCAGAACTAAAATGAGTTTGACACCCCTGCCATAGGAGCACGCTCACCAGTTTTGTCTTCCAGCCACACAGCTCGGATGCCCTGTCATTATGATGTGTAAAAGCCACCTGGTGAATTACAGATATCTTGCGTCAATCTTAAATCATGAGAGGAGTAGCTTTTTTAGTTCACACCACAAGTGATGCAGAAGTTGAACTGTTGCAGTTGGGTCATTGGGTCTTCATTGCATGAGGCACTTCCTGTATCAAGCTCTTACAAGACTTCCATGAGGTGGATGAGCTGCTTCTGCAAAATCCCACCCATACCTCCCATCCTGGTCTGAGCGCTGTCCCAAGTTGACAAAAATGAATTTCGCGACAAACATTCACAGCTTGTGTTCCCATCAAATGCCGTTCAGAGCCAATAAAGACCTCAACATAGCAAGGTTGAATAGTTCATTGGCCAATGAGAAAAGCTCTTTCTCTCCTTTTGACCTCGTTCGGCTCAGTCTCTGCAGAGCGAGGACGCCTGACGTGCCGACGTGTTTATCATTTCGTGTGAATGAAAAAAGCCCCCAATCTCTCTGAGGATACGCGTCTTGTTAACAAGGCCTTAAAGACCCCCTTTGCAATATTTCAAAATGCTGAATGCAAACAGAGCGTGACTGCTGCTGGTCTAAAGTCTCTGTTTACACTGCCGAGGCACAAACCATTGTTTATGTGCAGAGAGAATCCACCATAATGAATAGTTTCAGACCCGGGACGACTTCTCGCTAATCTCACCTTAGTCCATAAGTGTTCCAGGTCTTCTTCTGCTCCTTATCCGGGACTCCGCTACAAAACACACGAGTCACGTGTTGCGCAATTTGTGATTAACAAGCGACTGATGTTCTGGCACAGAGCTGGCATTGCTGCATATTTTGGCACGACCAGCAAGTGCAAATCCGCCCAGGTAGATGGCGTGCATGCTACCACTTACGGGGTTAAGGGAGGCTAACAGCAGGGCTAATTTAATGTATGATGTCATGCTTTCATTGAGACTGTAAATCACTGGTGTGCTGGTGAGCTCGGGTCGCGCACTAGTGTGATCTCAAATCTGTTTGCTGTGACCTCAGAGTAAAGTGTGTGAATGTGGCGGCAAAGGTCTCGCACCTCATAAAACCAAATGGCCCAATAGCTTGGGGTTGATTTAAGATGCTCAATGAGCCACCCACGTCTCCCAGCCTCACCCCCACCACCCCCACCCCCCACCCCCCACTCATGACATTTGTGCCACATCAACAGTGGTGAACAAAAAAAAAGAGGACAGACGTCCCCCTCTGTGGCGTGAAGCTGGAGGATCAGCCAGTTCCAAAAACACTGGCATGGGCTGAAGTCATTCACCTCGCATCTCCGGGGATGATGTGCAGGGCTCACACTGCGGCGGTATTAAAAGATAAGTTGTTAATCCCGTTGGCAGCAGAAGAAAAACAGCAGAGGAGGGATAAAAATAAGACATGAGGATGGGATCCAGATCTAATTGGCATGATTGTGATCTGAAAGCGATGGTGGTGGTAAACAGAGCCACAGGGGGGCTGCAGTGTTTGGCCTCAATGATGTATCACAGCCTCTCGCACAGAGTGGCCTTATCATTGGATTTGGAAGTTTTCACCGAGCGGTTCTCAATGTTTGTGAATGGAACAGTTTCCCAGGAAGTTAAAGGGGCAGCTTATAAGATTTCGGCCATTTTTGTCACTTCAGAAAAATATTACCAAACAATTACATACTGACATTTTCATGAATTTGTAATCACCTAAATGCATTATTTTTTCCCATTACCCTGAAATGAGCCCATTAATGTATATTTACATGAAGGGCGAGTCCTCTCTATGGGAGCTGCCATGTTTTTACAGTAGCCCATAGTGGACATACGAAACACCTAATGAGCTTTAATGACAACTGAAGTCTACCATAGGTTCTGCACGCTCAGAAGGGTGAGAGTGAGGTGACGGATACAACATGCAACTTCACCTCTACAGGTCACCACATCTTACCCACTGCACCTTTAAAGGTACAGTATACCAGATTTAGGTTGTGTCCGCAGATAGCTCTGGAAGGTGCCAACTGCTTTAATTACCCCAGGGTGAGCCCTTTATAGTCACATCAGGATTGGCTCCTCTCTGCAGAGGCTCCAATGTTGCACCGTCATGTTATCTACAGTAGCCCAGAATGGACTAATCGAAGACCTTGAGTTTGTATGATAACTGAAGGTAATATTTGCACATAAAGAGTCATATCGGGAGGTTATACTTTCATGCCGTCTATGTTTGTCTGCAGAAATACACAATAAACTATCAAATGGATTGTGGTGAACGTATACGATGCATTACGGGTGGCTCAGATCCAGAATGGGGACCGCCCTCTTTATTTTTGTGCGGAATGGTTTTCCGACCTCATATCTGATAAATATTTGAATGTATAGTATAGTACATGTGTTGTTTCAGTAGGTGTTTGTAAACACACCAGTCAAAGTTGGCCCCTCCTCCCCTGTCCACACCCGTAGTACCCGTAGTAGCGAGTGCACAACAACAAAGCTACACTGTTGCAGGAACATGTGACTTGTTGTTGCAATGCAGACAGTTCAGCAGACAGTTCAGACCAACCTCCAGCACTTACCTGTCTGCCGGATGCCACCCAAAAAAACATCCTGAGACTAAGAGGACGTGAGAAAGTGAGACAAAGTGAGTCAGACAGAGAGCAGCATCTCTGCAAATACACACAGCACTGCTCACCCTGCTGCACAGAGCTCCACATGGTCACTATTGTAAAATCAGCAATACTACTGCTGCTATTACTTCTAAATAGACAATAATAAAAAATAAATCTACCACTACTAATTATCATCATCATCATCATCATCATATTTTAATGATTTAGAAATTCTAAAAATGGATCAAGTCACTTTAAATGTACTTTCATAAAGGAGTAGTTGTTTCTTGGCAGAGGTGCAGCTCGGCTTCGTTAATTTGTTTCTATTGGACTGATCTGGAATTTGAACTTAATCAAATTAGCTGCTGGCAAAATGACTGACAGGATGTTATGAGCCCACATGTTCACGTTCATGTTCATGCTCTTCAAATATTTTCATTTACACAATCCAAAACACTATATGGCTTGAACAAACATCCCATAGTATGACTTCCCCTTGACCTCTGCAGCTCAGGCGGACATGAGCAGAACATTCCAATGGACTGTGAGTTACAGCATGTTTCAGAGACACTACATATCATTTGTCTTCATATCTTTCAGAACAAACACGGTGCTGTCACTCCTGCAGACGGATGTATCCGGGCGTCTCAGGTAAGCAAGAGAACATGGTCTTCGACTGTCACGAGGACACACACACACACACACACACACACACACACACACACACACACACACACACACACACACACACACACACACACACACACACACACACACACAGAGTAAACCTCTGTTTGTGTTTCTGTCACAAATCATCCCAGACCAACTGCCCCTCCCTGACAGGCCCGGTGCCAACGTTCGCCCCCTCCTCACTGGGCGAGTATTTTTCAAACTGAGCGACGCTTATGGAAGTTAATTGCTTTGAAACAGCTGGTTTTGGGTTCCTCTCTCCTGACCAGAAAACCGATGGGAAAATCTGACATGATGCTCAGGATAAACACAGCAGATGAGAAAGCCCGAGGAGAGACTAAGTAGGGCACTGGGAATGCGTGTGTTTAAATTTGCAGAGCCACTGATTGCAGTGGAAAGCTTGAGTGTGAACTATACGTCTTTCTTTTTTTCCCTTTTTTTTTGTGCCCACAAATATGAAGTTGGCTCTTTGCAGAGGTCTCCTCGGTTGCAACGCAGCGTCTGATTTGTCGTCTGTCAGCCCGCACTGTGTGGGCTGGTGCAGCAGCAGCAGCAGCAGTAGAAGCAGGATGGGAAGATGAAAGCTGCGTTGCAGGTACCGTAAAAGCAGCGAAGCAGAGCAGACGTTCTGCCACATCCTGTCTCACTTTCTGGCTAGCGTGACCTCACCAGACCAGAGGAATTCACGACTGCAGCTCTGCACACGTCTCCCAGGCGCTCTGTGCGCTGGTGAAGGCAGCAATTGCGGTAAAGTGATTATTTCCTTCAGGCTGCAGAAACACAAACAGTATAAGTGTGCAACAACACACAGACCAAGCGTCCGACGTGAGTGACGCAAACAAAGCACGGCAGCTGCAGTCACATAAGGTTACATCGAAAAACAGTAGTCATCGCAGAATCGAAGCATGTATCCCCAGCTGACTCCAAAACGAAGAGAGGTTAGTTTGGCTAAAAGAGTTTTAGATGGTACACCACCTCAAAGGCCGTTGGGGCGTGGGCACTCATGCAGCCTCTGATACTGATACACCTCTGCCGCTGGTCCTATAGCCTAAGCTCTCATTTGCATCGATTGGAACACTCCTTTTGCGTCTTATACCAGGCTGGGCAGTTATTCTACCACACATGAGAAACTCAGATTGTTACCGGGGGCCAAACAAGTTGTGTCATATTAACACTTCTTGGTATTGTTAGATACTATTATTGAAAACATACCGTGGGCTCTTTACCATCCCTATCTTTCTATCTACGCTTCAATCTTTTCTAGCTTCATATTATGCAGTTCGTACTCAACCTTGGGGGCCAAATTAAACCAGTGTGCGGGCTGGTTCTGGACCGCGGGCCGCGTATTTGCCAGGTCTGTCTTGTACTGTTGCAGATTCTTCCATCATGTCAAATGGATTGCTATAAGTCACTGTCACTGTCCAGCATAGGTGCATGATGATGACCACTGTGTGGGTTTGTAGTACTTGCGCGTCGGTGTTTGTGTGTGTTGCTCGGCTGAACTACTCGTAGGCATTGTACATTTTGTGTGTGTAGAGAGAGAGAGAGAGAGAGAGAGAGACACACACACACACACGCACACACACAGAGCGGGCACCCCCCCCCCCCCCCCCGAAGAAAAACACCCACCACCCCCCCCACCACACACCCAACACACAGAGCGGGCACCCCCCCCCCCCTCCCGTCAACACTGTGCCCACATTTAAGGGTGGATGGATAAAGAGAAACAATTTAGGTGATTATAAATCAATTGATATGTCCATCTGTAATTGTTTGTTGATATTTTTAGAAGTGACAAAAGTGAATGAAAGTGTACGCACTGCACATTTAAAGTCGAAATAAAACCCGCAAGTCAGATCGATTCTGGACAGTGGAGAAAGGTGCAGATTGCCTCGGGATGGAAAATCCTAGTTACACTCCCTGTTATTTACAATAAGATGCAAGAAACACTGACGACTGGCTGAAATGGCTCTGTGCATTTTTCGGTGCTGAACGAACCTAAAGGCCGTCAGGGAGTGGGGGCACTGACAGATGCAGTCGAGCTGAACCACAGACAGACTGACTGAGACCGAAAGGCCTCTTTCAGCTGTTGTTTCGGTCTACGCCCCCGCCCCCCCCCTCCTCCTCCTCACAGCCTCATCATTGTCTCATTAATCCAACAACAGGCACATAAACCCTTTCACGCCTCCAGTCACTGTACCGGCTTTATTCGCCATACAACAGCCGCATTATGCAGCTCATATCAAAGTGGATTAAAGTGGAACTTTAATGCCAGAAACCTTTTTTTGGACCGGACGGAGAAAAAAAAATAAAAATTCCATTCGACAGCTGTCGCCATCCGTCAAAATCTTATCTGTGTGGCTCGGTCGCCAAAACAAACTGCTGTTGTCTCAGTTGGAGTCGGTGACATGGTCCAATCAAGCTGTAATAAAAAGAGAGGCAACTGTCGTCTGGTTTCCCAGCGACTCGAGTGGGGAGGAGGGATTTTGGCTTTTTCACTCCTTTCTGAGATGCTCAGATAAACCAGATTATAAATCGCTCAAACGTGAAGGCAAGAGCGAAAGAAGACGTGCCAGCGGGTGCAGAAGAAAGACGAAGAAAGGAAACGGGGTAGCGGAGAAATCCATTTGGAATGTCTGAGTCAGGAGAGAGATGGAAAAAATGTATTTTAATTGGCAGGCGAAACATGCACGGGGGGAAACGGGGAGAGGCGAGGCGGTGCTGAGTATTAAGGAACAGGGTGTTGTTAATCTCATAGAAATGCCAGCAAGGGGGAAAAAAATGAGCGGAGAAACAAAGACTAATAGAAACCGAGAGCGAGGACAATGAAATAACTTGTGGCGCTTTGCAGCTTGAGCCAAACACCTCAGAGCGAGGAATGATAAACATGAGGCAAAGCTGCAACACTCGTGTTCAGATGTCACGCCAAGGGAAATACCCTAATTATTTTTTTCAAGCGTTTGAACTGTTTAAAGGTGCAGTGTGTGAGATCTGGTGACATCTAGAGGTGAAGCTGCATGTTGTATCCATCACCTCACCCTCACCTTTCCGAGCACGCAGGAGAACCTATGGTCGACTCCAGATGTCATTCAAAGATAAAGGATTTGTTTATTATGTCCTCTCTGAGCTACTGTAAAAAAATGGCGGCCCCCAGGGAGAGGATGGAAATCTACATTAACAGGCTCATTTAAGGGTAAGGGGAAAGAATAATACACTTACGTGATTATGAAATTGTCGGTAAGTCATTGTCTTGTAATGCCAATAGAAGAAAAACAAAAAACAACAATGGCCAAAATCGTACACACTGCACCTTTTTTAAAGGAAATGTCCACTCATCAGGGAAAAAACAAAGAAGTTATTGTAAGAAAATGTAAAGCATCTGCTCCTCCATTAAAAACTAACCGGTCACCACGTCGGCTGCCACAGCCCAGTGACTCCGGCAACAGCAGGTAGACGCGACCATATGTCATCTGAGGCCGGACAGGGGTCAAAGGTCACCCTCGCTGCTAATGATTACCTGCTGAAGCGCGCTGCCTCTGTTAGTTGGTGTCGCCGCGGCAACAGCGCGGCCGGCCGCCGCATGTGGGGAAGCGCACACAATGCCCGACCCATCGCCATGCCAACCTCTAACCTCCTCTCACTCGGACGTCAGTGGCATTTATTAAAGGTAGAGCTTCCTGTTGAGCTGCGGGCCTCTCATCCTCACATGATCCATCCCACCGCAAGGCCATCGAGGGGGAAACTCTGTGGTTTTGCTGTATGGGAACGTCTGAACTTCAAATGAGGTGAAAGAAAAAGAAAAATTGCTCATAAAACAGACGACGGTCGGGAGTGTGTGAGGTGGAAACCACATGTAGGTAGGGAGGTTTCTCTGGAGGGCTGCAGCTTTGAAGGAGGAAGCCAAAGCGCACTGCTGAGAACGCATTCAAAAAGATTGAGATGTGTGTGTGTGTGTGTGTGTGTGTGTGTGTGTGCATATGCATATGCATGAGTGGTGCTTCCCTGCTCCTGTGTGTTTGTGTTTGGGCTCATGTTATCAGCTCGCTCCGCCGCTGTGTGGCCGTCTGTGGGGGTCAAAGGTCGAGCGAAGCGGAACAGCTTCTTCTGTGCTGCACATGTCACCTTTGTGATGCATGTTGTGAACAGGTGCACCGTTTCGAGGAAAACATCAATTAGCTTAATGAGTTGCATGTTTAAAGGTCTGGAGCAGGGGTGTCAAACACAAGGCCCGCGGGCCAAAAGCGGCCCGCACCAGGGTCCGACATGGCACAGACTGTTTCTTTTGGCCAAACTGGAACATAGAGGAGAACTTTGATTGTGAAATCACCTGAATAAACATATTGTTGTTTTCATTACCGAAGAATGAATACTTTAAATTTCCTTTAGGAGCCAGATGCCGCCATATTTCACCACCATGTGTTTACAGTAGCCCAGAATGGACAAACAATACTAAGAGTGATTTGAGTTTTAGTTAAAACTGAAGGCTGCCATTGGTTCTCCAACATACTTGGAATGGAAATGTGAGGTAAGGGGCCTTTAAGGGGCTTTTACAAAGTATAACACGGTCATATTATCATTGAGTATCATTATTCTTATTGCAGTTGTCTTAAAAGAGGTAGGTATTTCAAAAGAAAATAACTTTTCACTAAATATATCTGAGATATAATGTCATGTCCTGTGGAACCTTTATTGTCTTGAGGGAGGTGATGGAGGTCAAATAGATTTATGAGTATAAGGACACTGAGGTCAAGTGTCTCAATGCAAATAGTTCAGACTCTGGGAGAGGATTGATTATTTTTGCATTCATGTCTTTGATCATCAAAGCACATAAAATTGATTTATTAGCTGCTGCTCTCACTGCAAAAAAACAACAAAAACAAAACAAATCTTCGAGTGGATGTTGGGCTCGGAGCAATGTGTTGAGTACAGTCTAACGTAGGGGACATCCTCTGGGGACCAGGACCAATCAGGATGAAGAGACTATGCATAGGCTGTGGACAAATAATAACCCAAATGAAATTATTTTGAATTTGTTTTTTCAACATTCTCATTCATAAACAAATTCTTCTTCATCCACTAAATCCAGTGGGCAGCTCGAATTCCCCAGTGAACTTGAGCTTGGCGTCGCATTCATTCGGTTCCCACTTCCTGTTGTTCTTTGCCCTTTATGAGACCTCCCATAGAGACAACTAAACTTAAGAGTGTGTGTGTGTGTGTGTGTGTGTGTGTGTGTGTGTGAGTGCGCTTCCCCCAGTGTAGCAATCCCAGCTATGACTTATCGCTCTCAGTGACAGCCGCTTATTCATGCTCCCCTCCAGGCCTCTGTGTTCAAACTGCTTTCTTTGCCACCAACTCTTCAGCCGATCGCATCGCAAATCAGGCGAGCGACCCAGAGCCACCGATCAATCAAACCTCTCCAAACAAACGGCCACAATCTCATTTTCCTGCAGGAAGGAAGGAAGGAATTCATTCAGGGCTGCTTTTATAACCCTGTGAAAGATTTTAGGTGCGCTGTGCCACCGGCAGCTGAAATTGTAAATGTGAAAATGAATTGCCCTTTAAAGAATATTTAAAGTGTTGGAGAGTGGCCAGCGTCTGGTGGTCTGCAGCTCCGTGCTGGCGCTGAATGGGAACATAAAACACTCTGGCAGGGATTCAGACCCGTGAGTAAGCCGCCCTCCGGGCCAGTGTATGTGGCCTCGTCGAGGGCGTGTTTCCCCCTGCCGGCTTTGACGGCCCACCCGCCCCTGTCGGGCCCAAACCCCACAAATAAAGGCGCTGGTTCGAGCCCCATCTGTTGGGTTTGAGCATCACCTCCCTTGTTAAAGATGCATTGTGTCAGACTTTCGGTCATTTTCTGTATTTGTATAAAGAATACTAAAAAACAATTACAAATTGACACGCAAATTGATTTTCACTATCACCCGAAATAATCATTCTTTCCCACAATTGAGCCCATTAAAGGTGCAGTGTGTACGATTTTGGTCAATTTGGTCACTTCTAAAAAATATTACAAAACAATTGCATACTGGCATTTAAAGGAATGTATAATCATGTAAATGTTTCCATTACCCTAAAATGAGCACATGAATGTATATTGACATGAGGAGCGGGTCCTTTCTATGGAGGCCACTCATGTTTTTACAGCAGTAAAAGTGGACGTGCGAAACATCTTTTTGAGTTTTAATGACAACTGAAGTCGCCCGTAGGTTCTCTTGCGTGTTCAGAAGCATTAGGGTGAGGTGCTGGATGCGACATTCACCACCAAATCGGACACACTGCACCTTTAATTGAAGTGAATTGTCCGGGACTCTGGATATGGTGCCGTGTCTCGGGCTCAGGACAGTCCCATCTAACCTCCACATGGCTTAAAGCGGAGTTACACATCTTCATTCATAGCCTTGTATTTATCATAGACAGGGCTTCTTGTGTGAACACAGGCTGAATTGCTCCTTTGTCTCTGGTCCCGGCCTATTGAGTGAAGTGTCTGCTGGAGAGGGGACCATCCTCATGGCTGTGGGATGGATGTTATTTGGTATGCTGTGCCACCGCTCGCCTCGCCGGACATAACTCTGAGCTCAGCCAGCGGCTTTCTCACACCCCTCACTCTCGTCAGGGGGAGGGGGGGGGGGGGGGGGGGGGG
>JAFBJT010110077.1:0-14203 GCA_016785325.1 Chascanopsetta lugubris | reverse complement strand
GTGCTTTTGAAATGGCATTTTACTATTGATCACACATAAAAACACAGGTGAAATAAGGTTGGACTTTTACAGCTGCAATCCAAATAGGCAGGGACAAGAAGAGGTACAACAAGCCTGTGTTGTTTAAGGCACGAGAAAAGCTCTTGTAGCTGAACATTATGAAATATCAAACAGAAACTTGTTAGAATCAGTTTCTTTTTTATTATTATTACTTGAATCCAGGACAATTACATGACCTGCTGATTTGATCTATTCATGTCTGGAAATTGCTGCGTATATTGGGGTCAAGATAAGAAGCCAACACCACTCCGCAACTTACATGACAACAGCAACAACAAGAATAGGATTTTATTTTTATTGTGGATATTTGTATCTTTGCATTAACTTTGCAGATTAAAGATGTAACCCTGACTCCAGTGATAAAATGGTCTTTGAATACCTTTTTTTATTTTTGTACTTTTTATTTTTATTCTTATTATTCTATGCATTATGGAGAATATCACTGGAGCAGACTTCAAATAGAAGTGCACATTCAAAACAGGACACACACACACACACACACACACACACACACACACACACACACACACACACACACACACACACACACACACACACACACACACACACACACGCAGGTGGCCATTAAGCATTTGATCCTGGCTGCTTTCTTTCAACAGAAGCATCATGTCATCAAGTTGTCTGACAAGCCCTCGGGGCGCAGCTCCTTCCTTTGAAAGGCGGACTTACTTTAACCATATGACAAACACGTGTGACTGATAGAGACACATGATAGAGATGGATGTGCATAAGAGAAAGAGCGAGAGAGAGAGAGAGAGAGAGAGAATGAGAATGAGAATTAGAGAGAGAGAGAATCCGGGTCATTTTAATTTGAAATGGCTGCGTGGATCTGCTATGACTCTGATGGTTGATTTAAGATAATTATGTAAATGTATGTGAATGACTAATTGGATAAAAAGAAAGTAACCTGAGGAGTAAAATGTTGTAGGAGCAAATAACAGACTTGGTCTAATGAAAGAGAAATCACTCAGAGGCCACTGCTTCGTGATATAACCCCTCAGGAAGAATTAGGCCTAACATTTACACATTCTTATTGAGCTGTAATGAGAAAGAAGGCGGAGTCCATTTTCACAAAAACGTGGTCAAGCTGCTCGACCAAAGTAGCTCGACGGTTCCCTGCTATAGAAGCTGTTCTGTTTGGGCTTCAGCCTCGACATATGCATTCATGATAGGTATGATCAGCCCTACAAGAAATATCTGAATAGAAATTGTTGATGAAGCCAAACACAAAAAACCTTGTGAGACAAAAAAGCAAAAAGATCAAGTACTTAAATCATGAGTTTTCTTCTATGATAATGACCCACTTCATTATTGGATTACAATGTCATTCCTTTCACTGCCGCGTACATCTACACAAACAATTGGTTTAAATGGACTTTAAAGGTGCAGAGTGTAAGATTCAAGGTGAAATGTATTCATTTTCTCTTGGCTGAAAGACATGATAATATAATTAGATTGGTGTGTATGATCACATAAATGTACATGCCTTTATTTCATTTCACCAGAATGAGGCATTTTTACTTTCGCTAGGGGCGCGTCCATCTACCCGCGCCACCATGTTTTGACAGTAGCCCAGAATGGACAAACCAAATATACATAACATGACAAGCGACGATTACTACAGATTTGCTTGCATGCTTGGAATGGAAAGTTTGGATCATGGGTATCGAGTTGCAATATGCAACTTCACCACTGAGAATCACTCAATCCTACTCACTCTACTTTCACTAGTTCATGCCTCAAAAAGATGTGTTATGACCAAAGATAAACACCTGCTTTACAACTCAAAGTAGAAATAGTCCGTGCTCTGAGGTCTACGTGTATTTAATCCCACCTAACAGAAGTCAGACCAGTATCTGTGCCACCATTAAATAACATCAGTCGGACGATGGATTTTTTTTTCTGTGCGCATGAGAAACCACCTAATGAGTGGGTGTGTCAAAGGAACAGACATGAGGCAATAAACGTTTGAGCCTCACCTGCGCCCATTCATTCACCTTTTTATCGGCTTTTTCAGGCGTAAAATGGAGGCAGAGATGAAAAATAAGCTGATGTAATGAAAAGAAAGAAAATCCCCAATGCTTTCGTTGTTTGATGGGCTCAGAGTCCACTGTTTCTCTGGCGGGACTTCAAACGAGCGCAACTTGCCTCAACAAGTCTGGGAAAAGCTACGAGGGAGGAAAAAAGGGAAGGGGGAAGAGATGACACGGCGAGAATTGATTGAATGGTAATGAGGGGAGTCTAGGTTTTAAGAGAGTCAAGAGAGGCCGTGGTGTACACACAGAGAGGAGACGTGTGAGCCGACTCGAAGAGCAAAACCACTCGTCGCAAGGATTTCCCACCGCACAAGATTTTCTTTCATAAAAAACACGAGGAAAACTTTCCCGTCACTTGGTCGGCCACATTATCAATCACGCGCAACTCTCCCCGGTCAACACAACCCAGCTGATGTTCTTCAGAAAGGAGGAAGAACTCAACAAATGTGTCGTCAGACCAGAGATTCTCAACTGGTGGGTCGCGAGCCAATAGTGGGTTGTGGACCTGTTTCAGTGGGCTGCGAAAACAGTCAAGTTATTTTGATTAGGATCTTCTATGATTTGGAGTGTCGTCATAGGTAGGTGGCCATGATGCCCTATAATGCCAATAGACACACGCCTTTTAAAAGATAGAAGAAACCCCACAAAGTTGTTCTTTACATGCTAATTGACCATGGCAAAACGCAAAGACTGTGATGGCGGGTCTCGAAGCCAGACCAGCTGGGAACCACCGTGTGAGAGCATAAAAGGGGTTTGGGGGAACTTCACCTCCAGGGGCTGCATCGGGATGACAGCGCTACCTGAGGATGGTCACTTTGAATTGCTAGGGTTTCATTCACATCCCATCTACTCCCCAATGTCAACAAGACCGAGGAGCGCAGTGCCCCTTGGCCTCACATCTCTGCACTAACAGTGCAGAGATGTGGAAATGGTGGAGAAAAATGGTGGAATCACCCCTGGCAATACACTCAACCTGGATCACCACACCACCGCCATCCAGGTTCTTCACAGCCTCCAAGACCGTGGAAAGAGATGTCCTCTGAGGTGGTCCGACATTCGAACCCACACCGAAGACGCAAATTATGCCTTGCCCAAATCAAAATGTGTGTCTCTGCGTTATATTTGATAGTTTAGGTCGGGGAAAATTTGGAGTAACTGGGAACTCGAATTCTTGCTTTCCAGACAAAACAGCTGTGTTGTTCTACTTGGAAACCTTCAGCAAAGTTTACGATACACACTGGACACCTTTGACCACCACTACACAGAGGTACAATTCTGCAAATCAACTGTAATTACTTTCTTTTCATGGCGTTTCATATGTGCTATAATTAATCATTAGAGGTACCTTGCAACAAGCGAGCAGGTACAAGATTTAGTTTCAACAGTAAAACCTTTATTGGTCCCAATCAGACTGACCTTGCAACTCATTTATTCTAAACGTCCTGATGAACACTCGGTGCTTCATTGTTCTGCCGCAACCGGTTTGCCACCGCTTTTCCGGGGCTGCCTCACCTAACGATGCCTGTTAATTACAGCTATTTATTAGCCCCAAACACCCAATTAACAGGCCTTCAGAACAACAAGCAAACACACTAATCTATACGCAACACATTGAGGGACGACTTCACCCAAGATTATGAAGAAAAATGAAAAGTGGGAGCACAGATGTGAATAGGTGCCAACGCTGTTGAAAAGGCTCTTTGTTTTCCTTCCTTTTGTTCGATCCCATAAATATTCAGTTCATTCTTCTTTCCTGAGGTGTTTGTTTTTGTTTTCTTTTTTGTCTCACTTTTCTTCACCTCAGTATGTGGAAGCTGCTCCCCCCTCCCTATTCTTTATCTTCCAGCGATGCTCTTCTTTATTCAACTCATCTTTTCAGGGTGTTTTGAAAGAGCAGTGAGTAATGGCGCCGGCTTGTTTATATCACTCTTGGGGCAGTGCCACAGTAGCAAAATGAAATGGATGAAAATCAGCTATAAGCAAGAATTCAAATAGTTCAATTAAGTTAATTTCAACAATTTAACGGTAGGGGTGTATTGTGAAAAGTTATAATTGCACAGGTTTTGTGAATGGAGCTGGGGTTTCCATGCTTTCATTTATTCAGACAAATGATATGATTATGGGTCTAGAATGGAAATGTGAAGCAAATTAGTGGTTCTGCATGGAAAGAAATCAAGTCAAAACTTACACCGGGAAATTACAGTCATTGCTCAGCAGTTATAATAATTACATTGACTTAATAGCAATTAAAATCAAGCCACTCAAAGTTATGATTCCCCCACTGTCTCTGTCAGTGAGCAGACATTTGATTGATTTCCAACAGACAAGCCATTCCGTCACTTTCAGCTCCAGCATGGTTGACTGCGGTTTTATGTTTGCACCTAAATGTTGTTGTGTACACATGAAGCTGTGTTATTGATTAGATGTCTGCTGCAGATTTATAGATCTGCAGTGGTGTTATTGGTGTGCCTCTGGACCAGCAACACATTCTCTGGCAGGGATTCTGCTTGTTTTTCCCCCCCAACTGATAGAGAAGTATCTCACATTGTCTGTTTCAGAATGTTAACATCACAAGTGAAATGACTGGTTAGTGGCCTGCATGCCAATGTAGGAGGAGCTCCCACAGAGGCAGGTGTTTCTTTATGCCTGTGAACAGATTGTGTAAACTTTATTAAGGGGGTGTCCATATGGAAACACAAACAGTCTTTGGCTGAATCCTTTTTATTTGCTTTTGTTAGTTTTGCGGTTCTTGGCCCTTCCTCCTCATGGCACCAGCATTATTCGAGACTGAAACAGGAAGTTTGAGTTTTAGATGCAATTAGACAGAGGACATGGTTAATTAGTAAATGGATCGGGAGCAATGAGTGAAGCCAGGGTCACGGTGGCTGTGTGAGTGACGCGTGTCTTATGTGCCTCAAGACAAAAGGGGGGGTCTTATGAAAAAAAAGGCTATTTTTACACAAATTCAAAAATTCACTCAAAAATAAATGAGAGAGGAAAGTGATGGAAACGTTATTACGCCACCTACTGACTAGGCATATGTACAGTACTGTGTGTCTTTTAAGAATTTGGCCCGCCAGAGGGTACAATCCAGCCCATAGGATGATTTTGCAGTGTAAAAAACCATGTACTTTGTTTATGTTACGCTTTTTTATTTATTTAGAAATTAGTTTAAATCTTGATGCATATTTTTGTTCTAAAACATTTGAAGTTGTTGTTGTTTATAAGTCATCACGCTATGATTTCACAAGTCCAACCCACTTGAGATAAAAGTTTGGTGTATCACTTGCGAAGAGCTGGGATGAAAATGTAGGTGCAGTTTAAGAATGGGTTCATCGACAATCCGGTGAGGATCAGTGGTAGCGGTAATCAATATTGAGCACTGGGAAATGTCAGCATGTTGAGAGGTGTCATAGCTGACATGTTTCAACAAAACATTTTAGGCAAGAGCGTTTAGAAAATAGAATAGATCTGTTTTTACTGTGAACGTAATTTAACCAGATTCAATTCTTTCCATGTGAACAAAGCTCCGGCAGCAGCCTCTGCCCTGCAGTCACCTTGAGAGTTCACAGTGACATAATGTAGCATCACAAATTAACCGTGGGTGTATGAGTAAGCGCCGTCAAACATCCACTTCTGAATCTACTCAACTATTTATGGATGAAAACAGATGCTTCAAAAGTTTCTCTAAGACGGGATGTTGTGACAACTTGGGAATAATCCTTGTCGCAGGAAGAAGTACAAAGAGCCCAATGTGGCTAAAAAGCACAATAAACACATTTGCTGTCACTATTTTTCACTGCCTTCATTTAAACTCTACTTTCTTTCATCCGCACGCACACACACACACACACACACACACACACACACACACACACGCACACGCACACGCACACACACACGCCTGCAGTCAGTTAATGTATCACTTTTCCCCTCCTGCTGTGCCCCACTTTTTGTAACTCAGCTATAATGAGAATAAATCCTTTACAGTAGTGATCCCAGATTTGGCCCTAGACACACAGCTCATTTGTGTGTGCAGTGCGTGACTGTGTGTGTGTGTGTGTGTGTGTGTGTGTGTGCGCTTTCCAGTCTTAGAACATGTATGTCCTAAGTTGTACATTCTCTCATTATTCTCAAAAGTCTGGCAGGCACATCCAAAACAGAACTTGGAATGGAAAAGAACGTGTTTACATGACCTGAGCTGGTGCTTTTCCTTTTGTCTGGTGATTAGCACGCTGTTTTGAAGTGTTGTATTTAAAGGTGTTACTTCAAAGTGGTGTTATCTAAATACTCACAAATTTGGATGTGCTTTAGATTTGAAGATTTCCGATGTGCTCGTCAGTGTCTCTGAAAACCTCACCTGACAAAAATGTGTTAAAAGATGAAACGTTTTCTTGTTAACAGACTGCTTTGAGGATGGCATCCAATAAAAGGCAAAAATAAACATGTGTTTCTTTCTAGAATCAATGTGCAATAAAAAAAATTTTTTTAAAAGATGAAAAAAAAGACACTTTTCTGTGGATAAGAACGTTGGGGGTTTGATTCCCGCCTCCCCACAATCCACATGCTGAGGTGTCCTTGGGCAAGACACAGTGTACCATATACTCACAGATAGAGTGCTGCAAATAGAAGCATGGCCTGAATGTTTGTGTGACCGGGTGACTGTAAAAACTCTACTGTAAAGCGCGGTGAGAGGTCGCTACATAAATACAGAGCATTTACCATTTACTTTTTGAATGGCTACCCTGCTCTGCGGCTCTAATGTACACCCCCCTATATGCACCCATAGTCACTATATGGCTCTTTGTGAGAGCTGCTGTGTGTGCACATGTGAGAATGAGTGTGGTTAGTTAGCGATTGCTGACTTAACAGATGGAAGGCAGATGTGGGGAGAAAAGTCAGAGTGATGTTATTGGCCTCTGGTGGTTTCCCACACATATGAGGAGATAGATGGGTCTTCCAAAGTCTGCCACTAAACCTCTCTATCTTAGGCGGAAACAATGGAGTGGGGCTTTAACAACTTGTGTAACGTCAGTGGCATTTAGGCGGGCGCGGCTCGCTGGAAATTGCAATCTCACAGCCGAGAAAATAAATGACGTCCCTCCTGACAATTACAGAAGGTTCCGCAATCCGAAAATTCGGAGTCGGGGCTCACAAATGCCAGCTGAGGTTCTTCTATGCGATTCTTTTTCCTCTCCAGGTCTCTAAGCAATAAATAACAACAACACGCGCGGGGAATAAGCAGCTTTCAAAACAACGAGAACTTCCTTGAGACAAGTGGTTAACCTGTAAACACACATTACTCAAGATAAAAGCTCCGCAACTACCGAGTGGAATCAATGAGCAAATGCATGATTTCAAACGGTGTTAACATGTAATTTACAACGGCAGATAAGACCTGCACAGCTTGTTAAATGAGAAGCTCAAATAGCTAACAAAGGGAGCTGTGTAGGTTGCATTTATCAAGACAAAGTCAATTACTCCCGCGAAGATTGGCTGAGTGAGTTGTCCGTCTTGACAAAGTGTGTGTGACCGCGGCGAGTGTGATACCGTGATAAGGTGGGATTTAAATGAAAGGGAGTAAACCGTTAAAATCCAGCATACCTAATAACTCCGTTTCTGGACCTGAATCTCTTCCTCCATCTCTTTGTCTTTGTGCTTAATAAAGTTTGTTTACAGGGTTCGGTCTGATTAGACTGAACATGGGATGAAATAAGGATGAGATCCATAACCAACATGGGGGGTGGTGGTGGTGGGTGGGGGGGGGGTGTGAGGAAGACAGGTAGAGGGCAGGAAGGCAGGAGGAGAACATCTGACACGGCTTCGACTTGTAGCCTGAAACCATGAATCTGAATTTCCATATAGATTGTTGCTAGTTCTGTTGAATCAGGCTTCTAATATTTGTAACAACAGGCGATGTTGAGCAATCAACCACACACACGCAATTACCAGTGCTGACCAGGCTGCATACATGAATATACAAAAACACATAGAGAAGTCGTGGACGCTTTGCGGGAACTTTAAAGCAACTCAAAACAAACAATACAAGCATGATGACAAGTGTCTCCTACACAATCATCAGTGAAATATATACAGAGCAAACGGCTCCTTTGATTGATTTCAAACAAAGTATTCACACGGACATCGAGAATCCATATGCTGCGTCTTAAAGCCAGTTGAACTTGTCTCCCTCTACGTCTCTGTATAAATGACAGCACTTGTTGGCAGCGTTAAGTCCATAGGCCAAAACCGGCCAATCAGCAATAGCAACCATCGCGCCAGGTCATTTGAATAATACGATTCATTGAATTTCATGACCGACATTCATAGATTGTGGGATCTGACCTTTACGGTGGTTACATGCACATTCTAGCACGTCATCCTCCAAGTAAAAGCCCAACTTTTGTTTCTTTGCTTCGATGGTTTCAACCGAACAGAATTATGATCATTTTGAGGATCATGGATGTTATATCATACCGTGTCAGAGGTGGGGTCATGTTTTCCACCACAAGCTGCTCACTCGCACTTAAAGCATGACGAGTCATACCAAAGTCTGCTTTTGCTCCTCTCCTCTTGTCAAAAATAGAAATCGAACAACCCTAATGATTCTGATGAGGGATATTTAAGTAACAGTGCCATTTAAAAAAAATTGTTTTCTCAATAATAGCAGGTGGGAAAAGGTCTTTCGCAGTCACTGAATCATCAACAGAAAACTTGCAGCCACTTGCAACTTAGCCACTACATCTTCTTTGGTGAAAAGCTTGACAATACAATTCTTACAATACATCAATGTCTTTGATCTGCAAAAAATCCCAACACTAGAGAGTCACAAACAAAAATCAAATGCAGTTTAATTTCAGGCTAAACTTTGAATAGAGGCAACACGCAGACTCTGGTTGATCAGGTTCATGTTTTGCAGCACCACAAAAAAAAAGCCCCAACTGGCACCGCCAGGGGCCAAACAGCCGACTCCAAACTGGCAGGCTTGGAACAGAAACTGAACATAAACATACATGAAGGGAGGCAAACACAGTTTGTGTGACAAGCTGTGATGCTGAATGGAGACTCCAGCCTCTGCATCATTAATGATGACCCTCGTTAAAAGAGAGGTCATCAATTCCAGCCAGTCATTACAGGTCGCTGCTGCTTCTTTCATAATGTCGAAAAGCATAAGATAAAACATACTCTTGCTCTATGTGGTTGAATCCACTAAGCCGGCCAAGCAGCTGCAGAATAGATGGAAATGTACACACACACACACACACACACACACACAGAGACACACACACAAACAGTACCTTTCCAACGAGCTTGGCTGAATAAGAGGCCCATTGACTGAATCAGAAAGCATTCACACTCCTGTCTAGGAAACCATTTAGCAACACGAACCTTAATACCCCTCCCTCATTCATTTCTGCCCCCCCCTCTCCTCACCCACAGTGGCCCCCCCCCCCCCCCCCCCCCCCCCCCCCCCCCCCCCCCCCCCATTCACATGTCATTCACATAACATGCTGGTAAAAAGAGGTAGCTGCTCACCATGGTTTCCTCTGGCCCACTGCTGTGTGCTCGTGCAGTTCTGTGCATGTGTGTGTGTGTGTGTGTGTGTGTGTGTGTGTGTGCGTGTGTACCTGTCTGTGTTGATGTGTGTTAATAACACACAGGCTCGATGCCTTTGGCCCAACAAATGGAAGCAATCAACAAGCCATTACAGCACACACTGTGTCACTTTGAGAGAGATGGAGTGTGTGTGCGTGTGTGTGAGGGAGAGAGAGAGAGAGAGAGAGAGAGCGAGAGAGAATGAAAGAGTATTTTTCTTGATTTTCTTAATAAAAAGCAGAATATAAAGCAATTTCCAAATGCAATTCAGTGAAAGTAAATGAGCTTGGCAAATGTTTCTTAAGTTGGAAACGAAGAGCTTTTAATCTTCAATTCTGGCTTCACAGTCCTGAGAAAACTAAAAGCAGGGAGGCGGATTCAGCCGAGTGCTTCCTAATATTTACAATAGGAAACTTTTTATTGTATGTTTAACTGCAGCTTTGAGTGTAAAGTAGCTGATTTCCACTACCAACCCTTCCCTTACCCTAACCATGACCTTAAAGGTGCAGTGTGTAGGATTTTGGTCAATTTTGTCACTTAAAATTTTTTTGAAAAAAAGTCTATCTGTAGAAACAATTACAAATAACTAATTTACAAATATATAATCAACTCAATGTATGACCTACATTTTACATAACTCTAAAATGAGCTCTTTACCGTAGATTCACACCAGGAGCTGATCCCCCTTTGGGGCCGCCATGATTTCCAACAGCCCAGAGAGGACATGTACTAAACATCATTTGAGCTTTAATACAATAGACAACAGAGGGTGACCATTGGTTCTCCCATGGACACAATATGCAACTTCATCAGTAGATGTCACCAACTCTTACACACTGTACCTTTAACCATAAACCAGTAGTGTCCTTCGGCAAAGAAGATGGCAGAGAATTTTAGCGTGAGCAATGTAGCAATTTGAGGTGGACTCAGAGCAACAAGACGGCTACAGTTGGATGGATGTCGATTGGGTTTGAAAATCCAGACAAGGACCAGACAAGTGCTAGACTCTGTGACCAGCAGAGTTCACAGATGAGAGTCACACATGAATTCAAGTGCTCAAGACCCAAACACGCGCTTTGAAAGAAGGTTTCCAGCAGCAAACCAGAGGATGAAGAATGACTCATAATAGGTGCACTGCAGAGATAACGGCTGCCGGCACATTGACGTTGGCCCCATTTGACACGGCCGCGAAAAAAGACGCGAGTATCAATGCAGATGTTTATCTGGATATGAAATGGCTTCTATCAGGAAATGAGATTTCGGTCATATCGCACAGGCCCTCATCTCTGATGGCAACCTATTCTTTCACTTGGACCTACTCGACACGCTGTGTGTAACGCTATGTCTGGACCCGCCGAGGCTGGAGAGGAGACTCACCAATACTGTGAGGCGCTCGGATATTTGTGCCCGAAATATCAAGCAGGTCGCTGAATCCAAACACCTTGTCCAACCCTGACCTGAGCGGCTCAGGTTGGACGTGCGCGCTCTAAGATCACCTGAATGTGGAGATTGGACATGTGGTCACAAACACAATCTCAGCCACTGCCACATGATTTGGCTTTAAATAGTAATCACTGATGTTAGCACGGCTTTGTATTGTGGAACCTGTGTTCACTTTAAAGGTGCAGTGCGTAAGATTTCCGTCGTTTTTCTCACTTCTAAGGGTATTTCAAAACAATTACATACCGACATTTTCACGAATTTATAGTCACCCAAGTGTTATATTTTTCTCCGTTACCCTGAAATGAGCCCATGAATGTATATTTACACGAGGAGCGAGTCCTCTCTACGGGGGCCGCCATGTTTTTACAGTAGCCCAGAATGGACATACTAAACATTGTTTGAGTTTTAATGACAACTGAAGTCGACCATAGGTTCTCCTGCATGTTCAGAAGGGTGAGGGTGAGGTGATGGACACAACATGCAACTTCGCCAGTAGATGTCACCAAATCTTAAAGACTGCACCTTACTTGATGACCACCACTGTGCGAGTCATTGAACAAGTGAGAGAACAATACAAACCACATATTATATTTGATATCATGCCAAATGGATAAACACTGTCGGTTGAACTGTTTACATGTCAGGTGAATAACTATGTACTGGGGGAGCCTCAATGGTGTCTTGATCTCGAGCATCATGAAATCTTTTGGCACCGAGTAAAACACTGATATCTGCAACTGCACAAACAGAATGCATCAATAATAAAGCAGAGGGGCAACACTGAGGATGGGCAGGATCAAAAACAGCGAGTGGTAAAAGCCTTTAACATGTTGGACTTTCAAAACAAAAAAAAAAGCTACAACAATACTCGGCTCGGTTAGGGAACCTTTCATGATGCCATGTTTGGCAACAGTTGAGCTCGCACGTCTTTTGAAGGGAGACGCTATATGTGATGCTGTCTATGCTCGAGAAAGACAGAACCTGGGAATATTGCAAGGCGCTCATAGACACTTGCACGTGTGTTTTGGAACAATACATGTATGTGTGTGTGTGTGTGTGTGTGTGTGTGTGTGTGTGTGTGTGTGTGTGTGTGTGTGTGCTGCACCAGTCCCTGTTGTGTTACATTGACAGATTGAGAGCATGTAACATGTACTATACAGGGCCATAAGGCTCAGCTGTACAGGAGCGGAGGAAAATGATGTTTTTTTGGCGTGAGGCATGTTCACAGTGGGCGGAAATCCGTGAGCGCACATGACACTCATCATCAGTTTATTAGGAACACCTTCGTGAAACTAATACCACACGGCTGCAATAAAGCCACACTTTATAGAGGATGTAATGTGTGTTGGTTCAACGGCATCTCCAGGAGTTAGATAGTGTATGTGCAGTGCGGTCAAGTTGCTCGGGAACACATGTGCAATACCTAAAGTTACCGTGACCTGGCTGAATGAAGAAGTTCATGGATATAGTGTATCGTATTATCAATAAAGTGAGAATGACGTTTGTGATGCTGTTAAAATATATTGTTTTATGTTTCAATCAAATTGAGCAAAACTTTGATTTATAGGATTCATTCATTGCTGGAGTGTAACTGAAAACTCGTCATTATGGCACACACATGCTTTCTCTCACACACACGCACGCGCACACACACACACACACACACACACACACACACACACACACACACTGAGGTCTCGTTGCGATTGGTCCCTCTCCGTTGCCTGTGATCAAACAGTGGATGTAATATTATCCCGTACAGTCGGATATTATACACATATTCACCTCCCTTAGGCCGCTAGGGAGACATTTATGAGCTGCACAACCCATTTCTTTTGTCCGGCGTCTTTTTCATAAAAAAAAGAAAAGGTCTGCTCAATATGCATCAGATATCCATCAGGCCACAGACGCGCTTTTAATTCAAGAAATGTAAGAAAGTCTGTGAGATAGCGTGACATGAAAATGAAAGAGTAAAAAAAAAATTAAAAAAAAACTTAAGCGAAGTATAAACCTTAGAACAGAAGTCTGTGTTTAAAGTTTAATAGTCAAACAGATGGTCATTATTTCGAATGCACCAGAGGGGAAAGTGGCACCTGAATGATGATGGTGTGTGTGTTTTGGACTTTCTTGTTTTTTGAACGAGCCACATCCGTCCCGCCGTTGCCGAGGAACGGCTCTGCGCACAGCTCGGGATGTGTTGCGGTGCGGCTGCAGCCGGGCATGATAAATGATGACAGGACTGACAGAAGTGACAGAGGCAGGTATGTGTCGGCTCCGCGGGCTGAAGGAGCGCTGGGTCCCAGGAGGAAAATCCATTAGCTGTGTGAACACCATCTGGCACCTACGCGTACAGCACCCAACAGATAACTGACGAGGGAGAGGGGACACAATTATCAGGGCCAGACGTACAGGGTGTGTGTGTGTCGAGTGTACAGGTTATGGGGCGTCATTAGTAAACATTCTGTTTGGGAGATTCATGGGAGCGGTGTGTGTGTGTGTGTGTGTGTGTGTGTGTGTGTGTGTGTGCGTGTGCGTGTGTGTGTGTGTGTGTGTGCGTGCGTGTGTGTATGTGTGCAATTTAAAATCTCTCCAGCCTTCGTCCTTGTCTTCTCTCACTTTTCACTTGCCTAATCAACTATTTAGGAGGTGTGAATATTGATTTATTCTATGTCACGTAATAATAAGAATAATCAGACCTTTTGTTTTAAACAATTCTTCACACACACTCATTCCTGTTTCCCTGCAGGGTCATTTGAGATCAAAATGTAATTTTTACTCTTTTAGAGAAGGTCTTTCTTTGACATTGTGTTTCTTAAAACTCAAATGAATCCCCTCATCAGTGTTTCAGCTGAACTGACTCTGGGATGGAAAGCATGTTAGCAGTCAAGGCTCTGTCCTTCTCCAGCACTGGACAGGCTACAAGAGCCTGCAGGGCAGCACAGGGCCTCACACAGGTTTGGACAGATATATTCATCACAGGAGAGAAGTCCTTTTAAACTGTGAGAGATTCACACAAAATACTGCTCTTAGTGGTTATATGATGACAT
>JAFBJT010110075.1:0-24842 GCA_016785325.1 Chascanopsetta lugubris | reverse complement strand
GCTCAGACGCTGGGACACGGGTCATCATATGTGTCAAAGCATGACATGGCATGATGGCTGACCTCAGGCTGATAGAGTCCGGGGATGTCTGATTCTTTGGCTTTAGACACGGCCTGTTTGATTCGATGTGGAATATAGCAAAAAGTTACGTACTGCACCTTTAAGCTGGAGCTCAGCGGCCGGCGCTGATACTCTTGACCAGCACGGTGTGGACAGCTGAATGTGGTGGTTAGAGATACCATGGTTCCTCTGCACATCCACATTTAGCAGCAGTTCCATGTCTGGCACTCCTTTTACTTCTCACTCCCTGTGGGCCTCTGTCTTAAACATAGCCGTGTTCAAACACACACACACACACACACACACACACATACAGTGTATGAGCCCCCTCTGATGGCGATGAGCTGCGACAGGTGTCCATCATAATCTCCCCCCTGTGATTGTGCAGCCAGGGGGACGGGCGGGGACGGGGGACGGCTGGCTCTCCATCCGGACTAATCTCCCATGGCACATGTTGCTGATGTCAGCTTTCCCTCGCAGCTCTTGACTCTTGCTTTGCCAAATGCTGTGTGAGATGTCTTTGGCTGGGAGGATTTGAGCCCATGCCAGCTCTGCTGGCGGTGGCCTCCTGCAGGAAGCTACTGTAAACAGAAGCGCAGCGGCGCCCACTGTGGAAGCTCACAGAGACTGTGGTGTAACGCGGGAATCACTGATTTGAAAAGGAGCAACATGTAGTCATGTGATATGTATGATAGAGTCATGCCTCACCGTGTTCCTGTTGTCAGGTACAAGCCCTGACATCAAACTGTGAATGTGCCAGACACCTACAGGTCGGGGGTGGCAGTGTCTCAGCGGCTAAACCTTTGGAAGCAAAGGTCACAGGTTCGAATGCCGTTCGGACCCTGCTGCAGCGTTACTGCCCCCAACACTGATAACCTGATGTCTGGATGATAGGCTGTCGAAAATGACCGGACATGTGCAGATTACTCAGCTCTGAGGGAACCAGCAAATATTCAATGTTATTATGTGATATATTAGAAAATACATTATACTGAAAGGGGGCAACATGTGTTTGACAATTAACATGTTAATATGTTTATGTCAATTATGTTCTCCTCTTCAAGCATATATTGCAAAATAGAAAGAATGCACACCATACATCTTAAACTTCATATATATTAAACATTTGGACAGGAATGAACCATATAATATGTTTTTGTATATTTTACAATGTATCGGCAATAAGTTGTACGTTGTTCCTTAACGTATAGAGAACGGATCTTAAAATGTACACTATTTCAATACCTATGACAATAACACACGTATCATATCAACACGTTTGAACATTTTATACGATTGTAATATTCTATTACAAGGTGAAACGTTGCAGTTCGGCGGTTAAACTGATGACGCCTGGATGTGATGAGTGGCAGTGAATCTGCAGGAGGGCGTGAAGGAACACCTGCTGTGTGTTTGACGAGTGAACTGGTAGAAAGGACCTCACCGTCCTCTCCACCTGTCACCTCCCAGTCACAGTTCTGTCGGCCTCCGCCCTCTGACTCGCTCCGCACTGTCGCCAGGCAGAGAGCCATCGCTCCGTCGTTCGACTGATTGACTCGTTCGATCGTGACTCTCCGCCTCACACCTGCTGAACCAAATGACTTCATCTGCAGCTTCTCCCCAGCTGCACCTTCCGGTGGGATTCTCCCTGTGATCTGTCAGCGAGATGTTGCGATACGCTGAGGGAAAAACCTTTATTAGTTTTTGCTTTGACAACACTGAGCTGCTGCGCGACGCTGGGAGCTTTCAACTTCTCCCTCTGCCATTTCTTTTGTATTCCGTCTTTGTCACTCTCGTCTCTGTCTGCAGGAGGGAGAAGTATATACCAACGCTCTGGAGAGATTTTCTGTCTGTCTGGGATATTAAAATATGCACCGCTTCCCTCTCTCTCTCTCTCTCTCTCTCTCTCTCTCTGCTTTCTGTCTCTCTCTCGGATTTTCTCAAGCGCTTTCTGTTCTTTTACATCGAGACACAAAAACACAGCTCCGGGCCTTAATCACTGCCAGCAACAAATTGTTGTGAACGCTTCAGTAAGATCTGCCTGTCGCCGTGTGCCTAAAAGAAACAGAGAGAGAGAGAGCGAGAGCAGAGCAAAACACTGACTTCTGAGTTCTGGGATTTTTTAATAAATCTCTTCGGGGTTTTGTCAAAAAAAGAAAGAGAGGGAATGAGTGTTGTCACGCCTCAGCACACATGCCCAAACTGAGTGATAGATAGAACACAGGCAGCCAGTGGTAAATTAACTGTGTGTGTGTGTGTGTGTGTGTGTGTGTGTGTGTGTTTTGGTTGGCAGGGTTGTGGGGATACATCACAAACATTTTCGGCTTGTTTGAGATTAGGTTTGAAGAACAGTGTTGTGGGTAATTACTCCTCACACTGACGCAACATGTTTGAGGCACAAATGTGACGACACTATATTCAAGTTCTTTTATGTGTCATTTCAGGAAATTCTACCATTTAACTGACGAGAAGAGGAACAGAGGATCAGAATAGAATAGAATGAAACAGAATAGAATATTTGGATTTCAACAAAACCTGGAGGGAGGACATGATACACCTGATACATAATGATGAGGATCAGAATCAGGGGGCGGAGCTAGGATTTTTGATTTTGTTGGTTTCTGAGCATAATGCAATTCATCTGCAGATTGATGTGGATATGGATCAAGAAAATCCAGTTATTGTGAATTGAAATGTGTTTTCATCAGAGACCTGTAGGGCAGTAGATATGCACTCTGCTGACCTGGCATTGATTGATTATTATATCTGCTGCACTGGATAAAAAATGTTTTATCATATTTTTTAGATTTTGAATCAGCAGACACTGATATTTGAGTTTTTTCTAAACATGTCAACATTTCAGTCTCAGTGGCTCAGTGGTTAGAGCGGGTGCCTTTGGAAGCAAAGGTCACAGGCCTGAATCCCACTTGAACCCTGCTTCAGTGTCACTGACCCCTGACACTAGCCGAACGGCCCTGGTAGAAATACCCTATGACCCAGATCACTGGATCAGCAGGTTGAAGATGACATGACACAAAGCAACTTGATAACATTTTGTTATAAAATGGTTTGGGCTGTCTGTGAAATAATGATCTGGCGTGATCTTTCTGTAGCTCCGACTAACTCTGGCAATAAAGGATTATTATTCAAAAATAAATCATGGTATTACAAGATATATGTAAGAAGGTAGAATTGACAGATCAGAATTCCTCAAGTGGAACTCCGTGAAATGACCTTGGACAAAATAAAAGGTCTTTTAATGCGTGTGTTTTCACCTGTAGAGAGTTAACAGATGATGTGTGTCCGGCCGACCAATGATGGGCTCTGTCCTCACAGTTGCTCGGGCCTAACCTCAGGCCATGTATCCTGCTTCATAAATAGCCAGAAGGATACACCATCCCTCCGGCTGTCCAGCAGCACTGTGAGAAAATAAATGGAATGCGGCCGCTCAGAGGAGACATACAGTGCGTACCTCCGCTGCGGAGTAAATTTAGTCGGGCTCAGATGAGGCACGGGAAAGGAAGAGGAGTCTCGCTCTTATTAACACATGCAGAGGGCACGTTTTAAATAGCGTCACAATGACAGAAGCAAGTCAAGTTCAAGGCTAATTTTGAGAATATGCATTAAAATGCTCTGGGATCGGAGACCACACTGTATTCAAATGTCATGGCTCATTAGTCCACCTGCAGCCCAGCTCTGTTTTGTTCCCCATATTCCATCAAATCTAAAGGGGGGAAGAGGGAAAACATTCGTCTCCTGTTCGAATAACAATCCTTCATTCAAATTCAGGTCACTCAAATATCACAAGCTTCTTTTGGTCCCATTTCTAGGCTCTATGTTTGAATCTCAATGTATTTGCCTTCACTATAATCAACATTGAACATGGACTCAGATCAATCCTGTGGAGGATTTATTGCTGTAGGAATGTGAAAATATCGTATTTGTGCAAAACCAATTTGGAATGAAAAAATAGCATCTGAATTTATATAAGACTGTATGACTGAGAAAAAACCCACGATGTGACTGTTAAAGATATATTTCACGTTAAGAATGTGGTAATTACAAATGAATTACTATAGATTATTGTCATGATTTTGGATGATCACTAACTCACTAAAATGACATGTATTTAAAAATCATAACGGACTGTTTCTTTTTAGTTTGTTCATTTATTTCTGTTATTTGTTACAATATTATGACATTTGATAAAGTGATTATCTCTTTGATGATATCTTCATTGGTGATTAGTTAGTTTAGTGTATAAACGTTAACTATTAACTTTTATTAATTAACTTTAATTTTTCCATGTCTTCATTTGAATGTAAATACAAACCAATTCAAAATGATGAATGAATGACTCCACGGGTTCTTTGGAAAAACAGGTTTGATAAATACCCATGACCCTCCCGACCCACTTTGTCCCCTATAGGACTGAATTTGACCTACATTTCTGCTGCCAGCATGAACATAAAGAACTGATGCAACATAAGCTCCGCCTCCATTCGGTCTTCTGTCGCCTCACTGGCTACACGCTCTGGCTTCCCGTGCCCTGATTGGGCAGGGCCGCTGCTCATCACAAGTTTCGGACCGAACCGGGTGACTGAGGAGAAAAGAAGCCACGTTGTCACTGAACGTACTGTTTCATGGAGGAAGACTGTCCCGTCTGTCCAGAGAAGGTTACGGTCACATCGTCGGTTCACGCCCGCTGATTCAACACAAACACCCAAAGAACGGTAACTATCACGTTTCACGTCACTGTAGCGTTTTAACCCATAGAATAGCAACTAGCTAGCAGAGCCGCTAGCCGGGCTCAGGTGGACGTTAGCTAGCTAGATAACGTTATTATCCCATCGTGCGTCTAATAGAGTGGCATGTATACATAGTGTGTACACAGGCTGTTAGCTAGCTAAGGTCCTATTAGGAAGTGCACATTGACAGAAGACATTTTGTTCTTACAGTAATGTCGGGAAGTGTGTCATTGAAAACAAAAGATGTGTTTATTGACGGTTAACCAACTCATACGTCATTGACGTGAAGACTAGTTTACCTGTATTTATAAAGGTAACGGGTCGTAAGCGCGGGATTTGCCTGATACCACTAGAACCTGAGTTTCTGAGGTGTTTCCTCATCTTTCATCATCTCTGTTTACACAACCTCTCCCCGGCCTCATCACCAAATTTAGCCTCTGACTTTCTGCTAAGTTAGAGATGGACATATGTGCAGGAGCAGCACCATTCAAGTATATTTCTGTCCCTTACAGCTTATACAGGACAGAGAAGCCCCGTCGTTTGGCAGGATGAGTGTTGGATTCCTTGGAGCAGGCCAGCTGGCTCATGCCCTGGTGAAAGGGTTCACAGCTGCAGGTGAGGACACTGTACATACACATTCAGTTTCTATGCAACGCCAGATCACAAGAGTTGTCACTTAAGGTTACTTTTCTTATAGAGCAGGTCTATTACCTTGTTCTTTTATTAAACAAACGAAAAAGCTGTATGTTATTTATCGTATTTACACGTTTCTGTCGTGGTAAAAACGGAACAGAACACAATGGTGTAAATGATTCTAAAAAGAAAATACGAGCGTAACCAATACATACCACACAAAGAATGAAATAAGTGAGAAGATATGAAAACATTCAATCCCGAAAAGAAGCATAAATACCTTTAATTTTACATATGCCACCTTGGATTGGCATCTTGGCTCTTGCCCCTGCATTGTTTGAACAGTAAGATAAAAAAAAGTCACAGTGCTACACATGAGTAAACAAACACTGATAGTGATATATCTGCCAAAGCCTCATATCAGCCAAACGTATCAGCCTCCTGATGAGTCTCTCATCTCCTCACATCTATGCACTAGTCTTACTGTAAGGTGGGTATAAACTGTCGTCTCATTCCTCTTGCTCCACTTCCTCTACAGGTGTGATTGCTGCACACAGGATCACAGCCAGCTCTCCAGACACAGACCTGCCCACAGTGGCCGGGCTGCGGGTGAGAGATCAACTTTCTGTGTGGTGTGCGAAAATTAACAGTGGCGTTCGTGTGAAAGGTTATGATTTGTGCATCCAGCAATAGTAACTTTGCTTGCCACCCTCTCACTGTTTCGATCATTTAATCCCCCTTCTTCTTCCCTTTCTTCTTCTTCTTCTCCTGCAGAAAATGGGGGTGAACCTGACAACGAGCAACAAAGAGACCGTCAGTAAGAGCGATGTGCTCTTCCTGGCTGTGAAACCCCACATCATTCCCTTCGTTCTGGATGAGATTGGGCCAGACATCGAGGATCGTCATCTCATTGTGTCATGTGCTGCCGGTGTCACTATCAGTTCCATAGAGAAGGTCTGCCTCCTCCTTTACTTCTCTCTTGGTCTACACACCTTTCTTAAACACCTCACCTTCTCAATAAAGTCTCTTTGCCATTAAAATGGGAACCGTCGTGGCTATGCTAACATCCTAAGAGGATGAGACAAATTTAAAGTTATTTTTGATGTAGTTGTAATGACATTAGTTCTAAAATATGAATTATTTCCTGTGGATCCTCCACATGCTTATTCTCTGTTTCTGTTCCTGTCATGTGAACAGAAACTGCTTCAGTATCGCGCAGCCCCTAAAGTCATGAGGTGTATGACGAATACTCCAGTGGTGGTGAAAGAAGGAGCTACCGTCTATGCCACTGGGACACATGCAGAGGTAAAGAGCGGGATATCAGGGCATGAGGATGTGGGAGTTGAATGGTTTATCATAGATAATGATAATAGACAGAAGTTAATTACATTGATTTACCCTCATATTTGGTACACTTATTAAAGACTTTTTATAGCTAATATCGAATCAGCCAGTCATTTGTCAGCAATTCAGTTCAGCAGGTTCAAACCAAACCTCACAATACAGAGGAAAAGTGATATACGGTATGTGACTTTGTTCGTGGCATGGTTGCTTGGCTGGTTTGACTGGATAGTCAGGTCGTAGCACATATATGTGATAATGACAATAACATCTGAGATAATAAGAATGCTGCACAGGACATGGTGTTTTTAACCTTGATAATAAACGTGTTCCCCTCCTTCTCCTCCTTCAAGGTTGAGGATGGCAAGTTACTGGAGCAGCTGATGGCCAGTGTTGGATTCTGCACTGAAGTAGAAGAGGACCTTATTGATGCTGTCACCGGGCTGAGTGGCAGTGGACCAGCCTACGTAAGTGACTGATGAATCTGTGTGTGAGGGAAAGTATGAAGTGTGTTTGTGTATCTCCCTTGAGTCACAGTAATGGATGTATCAGAAACTATCTTCGGTGTGACTGTGATCTGGTATGGAGGGAGTAATCTGTGTACTTTCACAAAGTTGCAAGTACTGATTCCTTTTTTAATTACAGATTTCTCATTTCTTTGTATTCAATATGTTGTCCATAACAAAAACAATAACCATAATGATTGGTATCAAACAAACCAAATAAGCAAAGGAGAACAGACTCTGACAAAGTCAAAGAAATGTATGTATTCAGAATGAGATGCAGTTAGTCAGTCTTCATTAGCTGAATAACTGTGTTAATGTATGTAACATGTAGCAGGCTTGATGTTTTCTTCTAAAAACACAAAGAAGCAAAATAAATGGGACAAGATGTGTTCAGTCATCTTGACTTGGTAAAACGTTCATGTCTTCTGTACTGTGGAGCAGACAGGTGTGTGGGGGATTGAAGAAATTTAAATAATTGTGTGGCTGTTGGGTTTTTCTCTTTTCTCAAGATTCACAATTTTTTAAATCACAAGTGATCTAACGTTGTCTCAAGTGGATGTCGGTTTCTCTGATAAAATTCTATTTTTCTACCCGGTATTTTATGAAAAATGAATACTCGGGAAACGAGGAGCCTAACACGACTAGAGTGACCTGCTCCTCGTACACATTAATTGAAATGAAAATGCTGTATAACCCAGACTAGATAGGTTGCTTTAAATGGAAACCATTTATATTTTACAGGCGTTCACGGCTGTGGATGCCCTCGCAGATGGAGGAGTGAAGATGGGTCTTCCCAGGAGACTCGCTGTCAGACTTGGAGCTCAAGCCTTATTGGTAAGTTGCTTGTCTTTGTGAGTGTGTGTGTTTTACCATGTTGAATTTCTACAATTTAGTCTCACTGGCCGGTTGTGTCTGAAGACTAAGTTGCTGCTGTCAATACAGTCAACATTTTACTGTCTCATATCTGCTGACTATCGTTTACTGAAACTGAGGCAATTATGGAAAAATCAAAGCTTGCAGGTTATTCTGGAGGGAAAAAAAAAACTTTTACCACAGCCAAGTTTCTACAATCCATTTAAATCCAGTCAGGCTCCATCAAATACTTCACACTCATCAATATCAGTCTCCTAATGTATCTGAGATTAAAATTTGCAGACACTCACAAATGTTCTTTTCAAAAACCAGGAAATAAAAAAAATTTAAAAAACACAATTTCTGCACACTGTTCTTTAAACTCTGCACTTCGATTTTCCTCTCTTTTGTCACTTTTGACCTGGGATATCAAACATACGGCCTGCGGGCCAAAACAGACCCACCGGAGCATTCCATCCGGCCCAATCTCCTCCTTTAACATTCCATTGATGGACCTATTCCTGCAGCCGATGAAAGATACTATGTTAGCATTCCCTCATTGATAGAACTCCTGCAGGATTAAATCATAATTTGTCCTTTATAAAACTCTTTAGGGAGCAGCTAAGATGTTGCTGGATTCAGAGCAGCACCCTGGTCAGCTGAAGGACAACGTGTGCTCACCAGGGGGCGCCACCATCCATGCCCTACACGTTATGGAGAGTGGCGGTTTCCGCAGCCTCCTGATCAACGCAGTGGAAGCTTCATGCACCAGGACACGGTGAGAGACTCGTTACAGGAAATGCAAATCACACATATAGTGCATCATCACGCCAATTTCAGAGCCCAAATCAATTTTTAAAGGTGATGGTACAGGATATAGATATTTCCTTTAAAGTAATCTCTCGTAAGTATCTATAATGAAATGTATGGTGGGCTGTTTATCTGCAGAGACTTTGCTGTCTGTCTCTACTTTCTCGTTTTTGTATTGTTTTGCTTTGTATGGGAGATTTCTGTGCAGCACAGTGGTTAGCCTAATCAGGGTTTTAAAGTCTTAGGATCCCTACAACACATTAAATGAAATCTATAGACTACACCTTCAAAGTTCAGAAGTTAGAGGATTCTGGCATATTCTCGGTTTGAATTTGGTAGAATCACACACACCTCGATTTGAACCGTACACCTGACGGAAGACCCCCTCTCCTCCGACAGCGAGCTGCAGTTCCTGGCAGACCAAGAGCGTATTTCTCCCGCTGCCATTAAGAAAACCACACTGGACAAGGTGCTCCAGCAGCCAGGAGTCACCGTCAGCGGAATGGCTAATGGCAACGGCAAGACGGGAATCAGCCTTTTCAATAATCGCGGCCCTGGGATCAAGAAGAAGAACTGAATGCACAAGAAGGGCAGGCACAAACACACACACGCAAACACACACGTTACAGGTAAAAGTGTACCATGCGTACACAAACAGAAAACTCGGAATGCATTCTATTCAGACACAGAGTACCAAATAATTTATTCGTACTTGAACAGTGGACCTAATGGTATCAGCGCCCGTTCTCACACAGGCACAGGTGTGCCGAGGTGCTTACAGTTATAGCCTTATGTCAGGAGGCAGGATCACTGTCTACAAACACACACATCCAGATACACAGCGACGAGCAAAAGTGCATTTACAATTTGTTATCAGGGCAGTTGATCGTTAATGACCCAGCAGACCATCATGGCCTCCTGGTGCACACCAGGCAGCAGATGGCTGCTGCGAGACATCAAGCCGTTAATGTTAATGTACTATGTCTTTTAATGTCTGTCTTCAAAACAGGAGAATGAAGTGAGAATGTTTGTCATCGCGTTACCTTTCTGAGTCGGTGTGAGCATCTTTGTTTAGTGAAGAGGATTATGCTGTTACAGACTGAACTTGGCTAAAACAGCATTTTAATATCTTTATTTGTATTGTTTTTTTGTTAGTATATCTTGCATTAGACACCTTCCATGTCTGTATCATTGGGGTTTTTAGCACAGTGAGAACGTTGTGCCTTCAAACCATAACTTTATGTCTCACACATTGAGTTCATTCCATGCTTTAAACCTCCCTTGTCAAAAAGTTTTCCCCTTAGTTCACATTATATTTGTGTTGCTTTGAAAACTTTGTGGCTCTCGACCTATTGTCTTGAATCTTCGCATCATAAAGGCACGTTTTTATTTTAAGGGAACGTGATGTTGATGGCTGCCAGAAAATGTAATTTAAACAGGAATATTTAAATATGGTTATGAAAGTCTATTAC
Organism: Chascanopsetta lugubris; assembly: GCA_016785325.1. Lineage (NCBI taxonomy): Eukaryota > Metazoa > Chordata > Actinopteri > Pleuronectiformes > Bothidae > Chascanopsetta > Chascanopsetta lugubris. The sequence continues at coordinate 14,420 of JAFBJT010110075.1, read as the reverse complement.
CAGACCGTCCTAATTGTGTTTTTTGTATTGTTCTGTATATTTTATATCCCCATTTTTGTTAGATGGCTTGATCGGGCATATCGCTAGTATGCCATACCCAAAGACGATATTAAAGGAGCTGAATGGAACGTCGTGGTTCTAAAAAGTTTCTTCGGGGACTGTGCTACCTCCACTGGGGTGACCATGGAGAAGTGTCCTCCTCCTTTCCACTGCCTCCACATGTTTAATGCTGCACTTACTGTGGTTTAAGGTTTCTCTTCCGTGACAATCAACCGGATTGTTCTGTCACTGAGGTCATTAAGATACAGCACGGCCTGCAGATGGTGCTGTGTGATCATCGACCATTTGCACGTGCTCCGGAAGATCAGCTTACACTCGGCACAGCTGCCAGTTAAAAGGACCTGGTCCACCATCAGATACAGCGCCTCACTTTCTGGTTCACGACATTAAAATGAGTGCTGCGTGTCTCACCTGCTGCTCGTCCACTGGTACGTCAGTGCCTCCTCACCCACTCCTGCTTTGCATATGTCATGAATAATAACAGAGAGGGTGTTTGTTTCCACACTGCCCTGGAGATGTGTTGTGATTGGCTGTTTTAAGAGGAAGCACGGTCCAATTTTAGAAGCTTTCTGTCAGCAGGACATACGACCAGTGCGAATGTGAATCTGGATTTCACTCTGCTCTTCCTCCTCAGAGGTGATTGTCAGTGTAACTCAGCGAGTTAAGAATCACAGAGTTTCTGTCAAATGGTGAAACATTTACTTCATTGGAAGTGGCCCATTGCAATGGTTATTGTATTATTGATATTCATACTATTAAATGATAATATTAGAATGTTAGTTTTGACAGACCAGGGCTTCTTCCATTCTTGTTGCTGCTCAGTTTACAACAGGTATAGTGTAGAGGGGGATCACTGGAATGATTAAATGTCCGGTGTGTGAGATTTACGAATGGATGTGTCCATGACTTTAATACCAGGAAAAGATCCTCTCCATGAAATCCGCTATGTTGCACCTCCATGTTTTTACAGTCGCCCACCAGGTTGCATGGTCTTCACCTTGGGCAGCTGTGGCTGAAGGGTCAGAAGAGCTGTCCTCCAACCAGGTGGTCAGAGGCTCTGATGTGCCCTTGGGCAAGACACTGAACAAGATGCAACCACAGGGCTGTACTGCACTGGGTGAACGTAAACTGTACTTTAAGTGCTTTTAGGCTTCATCAAGACCTGAAAAAGCGCCATATAGATACAAGCCAGTCACCATTTAATCAGTCCAGTAGTTTTTCTGTAATCCCGTGTCATAACAAACAAGTGGACAGGAATGTAAACATCAACAGGAAATACGTAGCCTAGTAGACATGCGATGCAGTACTTTGAATCAAATAAGTTGATAAAGGACTAAAGCGAAGTTAAATGTACATGTATGAAGACGTAGTTTGGGGTCAGGCAGCTACATTGTGGATTAAGAGCCACCCTGTGTTGGAATGCGATAGGTGTGTGTGTGTGTGTTCAACCACGATGGTAAAACATGATGGAAGAAAGCTGGTGTTTTGTGTGAAAAGCCTTGTCCTCATTATGATTGAACAATTTATTCAGTTGCTGTTGTAGGATTAGTCCATTTCCCTTAAACAGCCTCGCACACCATTGTCCCGTGATTAAATTGCAACCCTCATGCTCTGAGGCTGTTTATTTGTGCGTGCAATGATTTTCCTCCGCCGCTGAAGTATCTCCGTAATCCCTCTTTTATGCCAAAAGGTTATTCTCCGCTTGCTCCTGTCGCTCTCCGTTAAGATTAGCCATTCCCGAGGAGACTTCCATTTGCCTCTCATTATTAGACTCCCTTCTGCTGCCGCGCGTCGGACAGGCGGCTTTAAAAGCCTCTCTCCTACCCAAGGTGAGGAGGCTGCACTCCGTGTCAATCATCTTCACACCCGCACCGCATCTAAGGTGGCAGTTCAGTGGCGGATAATCCTGTAGTTAGAAAGTTTGGACTGTGTGTGTGTGTGTGTGTGTGTGTGCGTGCGTGTGCACGCAAGTGCACGTGCAAAATCCCGACCAGCATGGGATTTCTGTCCACAGGTAGGCCAGATGCTACCTGTCATCTCCATTCAATCAATGTAATCACTGACCTTTGTGGCAACATGGTTGTTTGCATATTGTATCAAGGCCTGGAGGAGAGCCACAGACCAGGCGGAGAGGAGAGAGAGAGGGTCTCTCTCCTCCTTTTAACTGGCTCCTCCATCACTCCATCCTCGTCATCCCCCTCAACACAGAGACACAGAGGTGTTCGTCCGGAGGCAGTCTTTCCTGTTTTGCAGTGTCATCAGCTGTGTGTGTGTGTGTGTGTGTGTGTCTTGAGTACAACTGTGATCTCTGGGCTGATACTGTATCAGCCTGATGCAGCTGTCTGTTGAAACGGTTGCAGAAAAGAGGAAACTCGGACAGTTACCACAGTCGATGAATCTGCACTTTGTGCTTCTCTGGTGCCAGTGTGCAGCAGCTCTGCAGAATCCATGGACGTGCGCTCACACACACACACACACACCTATGTGTTAACCTTTTGCATATGGCAGTTTGCACTGGATAACCTGCAAAAAAAGAAACTCAAATCTCTCTTTTTGATGAATTATGCTGTACAGAGGCTCCTCTGGCATTTGTTCCGTGTGTGCAGGTGAAGGCCTCTGTCAGCTGTGAACACCTGGAGGGGGCTGTTTGTGTGGCTCCTCCTGCAGGACTGTGTGAGGGCTTTGTCTGAGCCTCACAGGTGAGTGGTGGAGCGCTCGTGCTCGGGTCACACACTCTCCAGAGTGGGTCTTTGTCTTCTTTTACCTCCACTTCTCGACTGTGGACCTCTTTGTCCCTGCGGATGATGGTGCAGACCAGGTGATGAGCAGTGCCTGCTATCACTGTACTATGTGGTACTTTGATATATGGCGCCTTGTGTGAAATGTGGTGCTCTGCTCAATAGGTGAAATGTGTGTCTTCAAACAGCCAAATATTTTTGTTTGGTGTCATTTGCTGTTCTTTAGAGGAGCTTTTGAAGTGCACATTTTATCTTCTAAAGATTGGTAGTGTAGGGTTTACTGACATCTAGTGGTGAAACTGCATGTAGCAAATAAATAAGTAATAAAATACTCAGCTAAAAACATGCAGAACTAAAGTGAGAATACAAGCAGCACTGTGGTAAATATGGTTAGTGTCCAGTTTGCGCTTCATCACTGTGTTTCGGAGGCCGGGGGTGGGGGGGGGGGGCTTTAGCTTCAGTGGAGGAGGACGTGTCCAGTTTGCGCTTCATCACTGTGTTTCGGAGGCCGGGGGGGGGGGGGGGGGGCTTTAGCTTCAGTGGAGGAGGACGAAGAGCTTCCTCTGGTATAACTTAGTTTTATTATCATAGTGTAGAATTACTACTACCTCACAAACATCAGCACCTGTATATGGACACTGCATCTCTAGTGTTTACAGAGTGTTGGATGTCTGCACTCAACAGACTGGATCATCCTCTCCAAGTCCTTTTGGATGAGAAATGAGCATTAAATGCTTTTTGAAGAAAATCCTTATGTTAAGATCCCGAGGGAAAAAACACTTATATATTGACTTCCAAAAATTCTGTCTGATTATGTTATGTCTCTGTATTCGACATTCCCAGGCCAAATTCATGTGATAATTCAAATCAAGTGTTTTCTCTCAGAGATTTACTCCCAACTTCTCAAAGACGTCCAAGAACAGATTTACCAGTTAATGAATATGTAACAGCACCAACTCTCTATCCTCTGTCAGGCATTATCAGGAAATGGCTGCTAATATAGTTTGAGTGCTTCCTAATTGTGTGTGGGAAGTCATTAGTTTAACTGACATGGAAATGGAATATTGATAAACAAGCCGTTGTAAAGGGTTAGATGTGTTTTTAGCGTGAATTGAGAATCATGGGTGGGTGATGATGGCTGATCCGTGCAAAAGCAAAAATGAACAAACACAAACAGAGTATGCTGTAAGAAATTACACTTCTACAAAACCTACAAATTGTCAGAATTCGTCACAATCAGCTTTAAAGTAAAAATGCTGAATTTCTGTGGCATCGTGCCTGTGAATGTGAAAAGTGACAGTTTGTTGTGTGGAAGCTGAGTCAGCGAGTTTTCATATTTTCATTTTACATCTGTATTTGAGTGGAAGTGACAGTGATAGAAATCTACATGTCACTGAAATGGTTTAGCACGACAAAACAGGCATGCAATGCAAAGTGTGTGTGTCTGCACGCAGGGAGAAAGTTTGATCAGTATCAACAATTCTTGCTCTGTCAAAGGTGCGTATCAATATTAATGTAATGCTATAACTAATTGATAAGTATTGTAAAATGTCTTACTATTGACTGATATGAACATCCCTATTTTGACATAATTTTGAACATATTGACCCGCAGGAGGGGAATATCAGTACTTTAGTTTCTTACAGTGCATCAGGTTATTTTCTATGGACTCCATGTTAATCTATACGCTGTATTCTAAAGTGCAATGTTTGTTGCCTAAACCTGTCTGTTTGCATTACATGTGTGCCCGTGTGTCTGCAGCTACTTCAGTAGCACTCATCAGTCTGAGAGAAGTTTTTTTTTTTTTTTATTGTTCATCCTTCCTGGTTTATCTGCAGTGAAGATTTTTTAAGTCATCTATAGTCTTTATTACATTTTTCCTGGCACTTTTGACTGAAAACACATTTATATTACATTACTTTCTCTTACAGTTTAACATAGACAGTACGGGCCAGGTGAGAAGACATCTGGGTGTTAGGGTGGTGAGATGTGCAGTTGGTTCATTTATGTGGAATTAAAAAATATGAGGATAAAAATGTATATGCTTATACCCAACTGAGCACGACGTGTTTATCCATCTGTGTTTCAGAAGCAGGGTGATGCAGGTACTCTAATGATCTGATCATACACCAGAGCCAACATGTGTCAAACATAGGGCAAAACAAACAGACTAGAAGAACAGTGTGTCGGCTTTATATATTTTTCTAATTTCTCTTATTTTCTCATCTGTGCAATCGTGGGCAGGTTTTGTGTATTCAAACAGGATGGACCTCAGTTACCTTGGAGCTGCATCAAAATGTGGATAAAATGAAGGGGAAAGCAAATATGTCTGTATTGCACATTTCAACTTAATAGCATTCAAAGTGCTTTGATGCAGTTATATATTATTTCATAGCTAATGGCATATTTATGTTTGTTTGTTTGAATCATACAGAAGAAGTGACCACATTCCTCTCCACTAACAGAACCTGTGTGGCTCTCTCTCTCTCTCTCTCTCTCTCTCTCTCTCTCTCTCTCTCTCTCTCTCTCTCTCTCTCTCTCTCTCTCTCTCTCTCTCTCTCTCTCTCTCTGCTATAGTTGGAGTCTGTGTTTGTGTTGCTCCAAGTTTAGAAATGCGCGCACGCGCGCGCGCGCGCACACACACACAGAGGTGGGGCCGGCCGCCTTGTCACACTTGTGCTCGCAGGCTGTTGTTGTTGGAGCACTCCATCACACAGTAGTAGTGTCTCGTGTCTCTTTAAATGCGGCTCCGTTGCGTAGAAGCTTCATGAATGAAACCATGTGATCCAAACATCATTTGACGTCTGGCGCCTCCGACCATAAAGGAGTGGATTTATCTAAAGACGTGTGAGAAGGCGTGAGCGGAAAAAAACATTTCTCCAACTGCCTCCCCTCCACACCGGCTCCACCGAGCAACCAACCAACCGACCGACCGAGCGGCGGAACCCCAACCTCCGAAGGTGCGGCGGGCGAACGGCGCCGGTTTGACTTGTGGGTGAGTCAGCTTTTGTGTGAACCTGAAGTGATATTTCTTTATTTTCTCCTTTGGGGGAAAAAAATAATCAAAAACAAACAAAACAAAACAAAACTGCTGAATTGAGACGCGCTGTTTTTGCTGAGTGTGCACGGCCACCGTCGTTGACGTCGCCGCTCGTCCGGGGTGAACGCGCCGCTTCTGCCGCTTCTGCCGCTCCGCCGTGTCCCGTTCAGGCGGTGGACCCGGAGCGGCACTGGCGCCGGTGCTGTTCTGCTGAATCATCACGATACCGGTTCGTCACTCCCACCCGTTCGAGGCGAAACCGGGGTCGTTCATCCGAGCGTCCGCCGATGAGCCGGCGATTTCATAACAACACAGACAAAGGGGGTGTAGGCTACGTTACGTCCGGTTGTCAGGCTTAAAACAGAAGCCATGTGTCGGTATTACAGCACGGTGCGCGAGCGCGGTGTGCTGCCGCTACGCCCGGGGATTCCCTTGTTTTCTGACGACTAAATCACCGAGTATCCGCGAGAAATGACACAAAATGTCGCTAAAGTGAGAAGCTGAGGCTGTAGTTACAAGTTAAGGGAAGCGTAAACTAAACATAACCCGAGTGTCCCCTCCTTCTTGGGGGCGCTGGGGTTGAAGCGGCAGCGGCGGGCACGAGCGGTCGCTTCGCCGCCTCTCGGCGTTTGTTTGCCGCCGCTCAGGTAAGAAGATGACCGCTCAGCTGTTTGCCGGGTTCACCGGTGTTTTTTTTATCGGTTTAGTGACTCGTGTGTTGTCATGTGAGTCCAGTCGCCGTGTGTTCTGTGTAGTAATGCGTAATGGAGGGAACAACTGTCATTGTGCTCTAAGTATCCGGTGATTAGCCGCACCGCCCCGCTTCCTGCCTGCCGCTCCTGCCGCTGCCGGTGGAGGAGGAGGAGGAGGAGGAGGAAGAGGAGGAGGCGGTGGAGTGTGTTGACATTTGCTTTGTGTCAGCCGCTGCTCTGAACGTCAGGCCTCCGCTTCACTTCACCGTCTTTACATCCCCACGCCGCCTTTCACCGCTGAGCGGAGCCGCGCGGTGGACTCGAGGAGTCGGTCTCTTTCTATTTCTATCGCGCGCCTCGTTGTGTCGCACACCGGCTGCGCTCGCGGCAGAGATGCTGATTCATCACAACGTTGTTTTTTTCGGAACGTTCGCGCGAGCAGAGCGGAGGCATTAGGGAGCCATGGCAACATGGCACCGGCAGCGGCGGCGGCGGCGGCGGCGGCGGCGGCGGGCGGACAAAGGTCTGGCGCGAGGGGAAGGAAGAAGAAGCTCGGCTGACAACAACAGGCCCGGCTCACATGCGCGTGTTAGCTGGAGGTTCAGGTGGTTCACTTGGTGTTCTGTTTTTTTGTGAGGTCAGCACTGATGCTAATGATAGTTTGTTTTGTTCAGCTGATCACATGCACGCGCACAGTCACACGCAAGGGGATTTAAAGCACATGGGGGGAGAGTACACAGGAGGAACAACACACACTCTTTGAGATATCCAAACACTTTCCACTGAGTAACTTTTTCAAGTAAGGCTGAGGTCTGAAATTATTGTCACACAAATCGTAACCAAACACAACAAGACAAACAAACAGGGAAGTGATGATTATGAAGAAGACAAGCTCACAAGCTCTAACCAGCAGCGTGTGTTGTATTGTGCCAAATCAGCAACACATCCATCATCATCAGGAAATTAACATAAACAAACATTTAGTTCTGAAAATGATCAAAACACAACACACACTTTGTTCACACTAAGAAAGAAAAACGAATTACCCCCGTAAAGAAAGACTTCTAGAGACAGTCGGTATGTTTACATGACAAGAAAAAATCTGTTTATTATTATATACATGTAAACATGTCAGTCAGATTGAAAATAGTATTGAATTTTATTCTGTCAAAGTCGAGAGTCACTCCTGCGTGCAAACAGCTGCTCAGACCCAAACTGGCCAATGGCTTTGACCCCGTTGTCAAATAGTATTTCATGTTATCATGGGGATATTACTGTGACCTTGTCTGTCTTTAGATAAGCACAAAGCATAGCATGTATCTGTCACCTGTACAAAATTACCAGGCAACTGCTTGCTAACTATTGCTAACTTGTATGTCCAGATATTGGGTAAGCTGGGAAAAGGTCCAATACTTACTTGCTGTAAGGGGGGAATTTCCACACCTGTTGTCGGGGAGTTGCTTAATTTGATTCCCATCTAAAGATGAAGACAGTAAAATGGCTCAGTCGAGCTATAACTAGACGTTGTGGAGCTCTGTGCCTCAACTGGTTGGTGAGAAAGAAGTGAGGGAGAGATGATAGTGGCTCAGGGGTTACAGCAATCTCCTCTGGAAGCAAAGGTCACCAGGTTGAATCCAGCTTGAACCCTGCTGGCTCCATGTGTACTGGTAGACATATCCTGTGATCTGGTGAAGCAGTTGAAACCAACATGACATGATACTGATGTGGGTACAAAGGAAAGTAGGTGTGTGTGTGTGTGTGTGTGTGTGTGTGCGCGTGCGCATGCACGCAGGGGGCATTAGAACAAAAACTATAACAATACTATATCAATGACATCTTGTACCACTGACATTACCATTCTAAATAAAACAAATAGACAAACACAAGGAAGGAAATAATGGCAAACGGACCAAAAAAAACCAAACATGTATGAATATCCGTGTGTGAATATAGTGTGAACGCATATAAACACTGAGGGGAAGGGCCCGTTCCCACAGCAGTGAAGACTGGACACTGACTGCACATGAACCCACGCGGGGACCTGCATGTGCTAAAAAAAGAAAACACCTCATTGAACCACACAACGCCTGCTGCTGCAACAGAAGCTGCCCTGATTGATCTCCTGTAGTCTGGCCATTATGCGCTCGCCTGCTTGTAACCTATGAGCTCTGCAATTCTTAAACACTGAAGAGTAATAGGGAAGCTCTGTGGGCACAGGAAAAACAGAAACTTCACCCCCTAATGACTCCGTATCAGCAGCTTTAGTTAGAGTCAGCACTCTGCCGAGTGTATCAAAAGTATGTAGTAAGCAAGTTGGCAAGTACTGTAATAGAGGGTCATAATGATGAAACAGTTGTATCAGTATTGGAGAGAAGAACACACCCCCAACCCCCCCCCCCCCCCCCCCCCCCCCCCCCCCCCCCCCCCCCTATTGGAGAGAAGAACACCCCCCCCCCCCCCCCCCCCCCCCCACTGTCTCTCTCTCCTACACACACACACACACATGCCTGCACACACATTTTTTCCCCATTTCCTTTTCTCATTGCCCTCATACAGACACACACACACACACACACTTTCTCTCTCTCTCTCTCTCTCCCTCTCTCTCTCTCTCTCTCTCTCTCACTCACTCACTCACTCACTCACTCACTCACTCACACACACACACAACCTACAGGCTAAGCTTTTTATACTTGGTATCAGTATTTAATCAGTGCTTGAAGTGCATTTCTCTGTCAAGTACTTTCCCCACTTCCCTGGTGTTCATGGTAATTGAACGCTGACCAATGCTTATGTGTGCAACTTTGCTGATGGTGGCGGAGCGGCAAGGCGCACAGAGCAACGGGGATGAAGGAAGAGGGAGGAAGAATGAGAGATGGGATTTGCGGAGAGATTGAGAACAAGGACCTTTTTGTCTTCAAGGCATTCCCCTGAAAATGCTGAGGCGAAGCAAATGCGCTTTCGCTTGACAGATGGCGTTTTCACTTGTTACTTACCACAGCTAGTTTCTTTTGCCTTGTCGTGTGTGTGTGTGAGAGAGAGAGGGGGGGCGGAGGGGTAGAGATATATGAAATACCTATAAAGATCAAGTTGCTGTGCGGGATAGCATGTAAGAGAGCAAAGCAAGCACCAAGGGTAAAAACTGTGTGTTTGTGTGTGTTTGGTTTTTGTGACCTCGGTGGGACCTTGGCCAGCTAACTCTGACCTCTCAGATCCACTCGCCCTCTTGGGGACAAAGACTCGATCCTAATAAGGCAGAATGTATTTTCTGATGGCATGGTTAAGGTTAGGGCTTCTATGTCAATTCTGGGTAAGTTAAGGTGGGTGATTGGTTTGAGGTTAGGGCTATCCACAATAAAGGGAGGTCAATATGAATTTCTAATCAGGATGGTTGTGTGTGTGTGTGTGTGTGTGGACGTGGCCGTAGGAAGTGATTTTACTATCAGTTAGCCATTACAACATTTTGCACTTGACAGTTGTTTCCTCTCCATCACCTCAGTCAGTCTGACATAAGGCATTTTTCTTCAGGAGGAAGTCCTGAGTGTAACATCAGTCAGTTTTACCACATCTGTGTGTGTGTGTGTGTGTGTGTGTGTGTGTGCGCGCGCTTGCTCCTATAAACTACTCTGACTTCCTGCATGGGTAACAGAAAAAAAGGAAGGAGTAGAAGCTTCTAAAGGTATGTATTTATGGTCATATCTAAAATGACGACTCTTTAAACTTATCAGTCGGTAGAGGAGAATCAGCTGACCATAACTCTCACACATTTGGAAGTTATTCAAATGACCCGTAGAAAAATACTGATGTTCAGAAATGAGCTTGTTAGATGAAATACCAGCACAGTGTCCGTTTGGATCAAATCTCAATTTACATATAAGTCTACGGTTATAAACTGGTGTCTAATGATTAATCATGTTTTTTTGTCGACACGCTCACATTGTAACACCTTCACATTGTTTCTCCCTTTAAAAAACCCTTTCTGTCTCCTCCCTCAAGATGCTTCTGAAAAGCAGCATATTATTATTGCAGGGCTGCAGTGGTGGATTGCATTAGATTGCACAGGTGTGCACAGTATTGTGTCCACTTCCCATGTGTGCCTGTTGGTGTGTGTGTGTATGAGTGTGTGCACATATCTCTATGTGTGTGTTTATGAGAGATAACATTGGGAAATAATCTCCAAAGTGGCGTCTGCTTGTTTATGAACTTGTTTACTACGGGGATCCATTTCAGAGAAGTCTTGTTATGCTTGCAAATTTCTGTGCGCAAGAGAGAGAGAGAAAGAGAGAGAAGTAAAAACAGGAATAAAAGGTGGAATCAGAGAGCGAGAGAGAGAGAGAGAGAGAGAGAGAGAGAGAGAGAGAGAGCAGCGCAGAGAAAAGGAAGCAGTGGGGCAGATCAATAGTTGAGTGTTTTTTCTCCACAGTAATGATGAAATATGGTGTAAGCAGATCTGGTGCATAATCATTGCTGTGCTCCACTGTTTTTTTTTTTTTTCTACCTCTGTGTGAGGGTGCTGCTTGTCCTTGTTTTATTTTCAGAAAGTGTATATGTGTGTTAAATGTAACCCCTTAAGTGTCTTGACACCTTATTTACATAACCTCCCAGAGAGGCGGGAAAAAAGTATGAAATCTAGACGAGTCCCTCCGCAACATGCACGAGAATTCAAACGGATTAGGAAACGGAAAACAAGTTTAAATTTAGTTCGAGTGGCTCAAATGACTGAGCTCAGCCTCCAGATCTGAAACGTGATCAAAAACCAAACGGTTTACCAATCAATCTGATCACTTCTCTTTCAGTCGAATCCTTTTGGGGGTTATTTTAGAGGAGGCTCCAGTGAACAGAGACGACTGATTGCAACACACACACACACACACACACACACACACACACACACACACACACACACGCACACACACACACAAGCACACACACACTCACGCACTCCTACCCATGGCAATGATCTTGTTTTGCGTGCAGCGCTGAGATATTGAGGATGGCGTGTAGCCGTGGAGATGCAAGGCCCTGGTAACAGGAGCATCCATACCAGCGGTTGTCTACCAGTTGCATCATCTATATGCGCAAACTTGCCGCATTTTTCAGCTGCAGTGTGACGATACCAGAATTGCCGTATGAGTTTCTGAAGCTTTTTAAGTAAAACGCACTCACTCACACACACGCAGACACACAAAGAAGTGTGGCGCCAAGGGGTAATGAGGGGGAACAAAGATACTTGTGGGCCTCAAATGTTGCACTGGCTCTTTGCCTTCACCTGTGGTTCATGACATCATCCCCATGAAATAAGGGTTTCCAGTTCATTCCCCGGCTCCCATCGAAGTCTACAGTATGGGAGTCGATGTACAGCCTCTAGTCCAGTTGAAATCTTTGAACATTTTTGAAGAATAGATCAAATCTAAAAATAGATTTTCTCATGTGACAGACACTGCATGTTGATTTTCTTTGCTGTAAAAAAAACTTTGATGATAACAATTATTTAACCTAAGCAATTCCGTCTTTGTTGACTATTTAGATCAGGATTGCGAGGTGCAACTCATTTTTGTTTTGTTTTCACTGGATCAAATAGTCGTTCTTGACAGTGTTGTTTCTACATACACTCTTGTTTTGATCTCAGATAGAGTGAATTAAAAGACAAAAAAAAATCACATAGAAGAATTTAAAGGTACAGTATGCAGTGTTTAGTTCCAAGCTTGAGGGAATGGAGATTTCTGTTGGCATTCAACTATGTTGTACACACTGGACCTTTAGATTCATTTACATACACAGACATTATTTGCCTCTTTGTGACCTTATGTTTAAAACCTCCATTGTTACATACAACTTTACAATTTACGTTACAACTGTTTTTTATGTATGTATGTTTCATGCCAGTGTCATGTAATCGCATGGGATTAGCTAAACACCATCCCTCTCACTCTATGTGTTCGTGTGTGTGTTGCGCGCGCGCGCGTGTGTGTGTGAGAGAGAGAGAGATACCATGCCTGTCATACCATCTAAAATGAGTGACCTTAAAATGGTCTCATAAGGAATGTGCACATGCAAAAGGCCACTGCAAACCTAACACCCTGTGTGTGTTCCTCGTTAAAACGTTTGCTAAGAAGAAGTATTATGGTATGTCCGCACTAATGTCACTGAAAGCGATGAAAGTCCCCCTGCACGCTGCTTACTTTGCTGTTGCTCTGGAACTTTTGTCTTTGTCTCAGGTTCAGTTCTGCTGACCGAGGCTTGGGATGTGCAGCGTCTGGGGGAAATAAACTTCAACATGCCGTTTAACTTTGTGGCCCTCATGTTCCTCTGTTACACACACACACACACACACACACACACACACATTCTCAAAGGGAGAGGCAACTTAACCTACGGTACATGCTTTCCCTCCTCTTCAAAAATGAGCTGTGAAAAAAAAAAGGGAGCCGTAGCTCAATTGCCTGACAGTGCACTTTTTTTTGCTTGTGTTGGGAAATTTGTCATCACACTCCGACTTACTACCTGGAATGGGAAAAACGTGTCGACGCCAGGACTTTTTCTCGCCTTTAATAACACACTTGCACAAACACTGTCGCGCACACTTAACCCACACACACACACACACATACACACACATACACACAAGATCTCCATTTTGAGTCCACAGTGTGAAAGTGATCACTCGTGTTGGGGGCCCGGCTCTCCGTGTGAGTGTGTATCCTCACCTCTCCCTGTGTCAGCCTCCTCTCTGTCTATGTTATCATGCTTATTTCACGCTCTGCATACCTTCCACTTAATATCCTCCTGCTTCCTTTACACACACACACACACACACACACACACACACACACACACACCTCAAACGGATGTGCTTCCTCCCCCTTCACTCCTCACTTTCTCACCCTCTCACCACGGCCCTGTACTTCTCCCGCTCCCTCTCCCCACGCACACACAGTTTGCCATTATCGCTGATGTGATTCCTAATTCTCAATTAGCCTCCACACTGTGCTCATTGTTAATTATTCACCGACTCCCTCTGCACCGTGGACCCACAGTGGATCAATGAATTTGAGCGCGGCTCCCTTTTCAAATAAATAAATAAATAAAATAAAAAAAGGTGACGGTGCACTGCGGCCAGTGGCCGGCCGTTGTGGCCCTCGGAGCTTTTTAAAATCGTATATGTGAGTTGTCTTTGTGCCTCTCCATCATGTCCGCGCTGCATCCTGCTGTGTCTTCCAGCGCCTCGCTCTGCTGCTGCCATCCTTTGTGCTCTCCATTATTGCTCAGAGAGTTGCCTGAGGGAGGAGGCGCAGTTAAGTCAGTTGTTATGGTCGGATTATTCAATAAAGACAGACTTGCATCACAAATGACTTGTGACTCGTACAATCTATTCTTGATCGTTCTCTGTACGCCGGCTTTTTTATGCTCGCGTACACCCACATACCAGCCCCCGGGTCGTTTGTGAAGCGCCTAATCTGGCTATTTATTTTCCTCTGGTGTGTCTGTGTGTGTGTCTGTTTGTGTGTGTGTGTGTGTGTGTGTGTGTCTGTGCAGCATGCCACCAGCTTTCAAGTAGCAAGTCTCTTTCTAAGAAATTCCCTTGCTGTGTGGCGGCAGTGGCCAAAGCAAAAGGTTCTCTCAAACCAGATTAATTAGAGCTCTGTCTGAGGGCCAGACACACACACACACACACACACACACACACACAGTTCATCACCCTGTTTGTCTCCACCCACTCTAAGAGAGAAAGTCCTGCTCTGTGTCCTATTTTGTTTCCCATGATCATTGGCTTCACCCTGTGCCTCACCATCACTCTGCTTTTCATTTCTTCTTCAGGTCTTGATCTGTCAACATGACAGCTGGTAGACCTTTCTTCTGTGTGTGTGTGTGTGTGTGTGTGTGTGTGTG
>JAFBJT010110074.1:60957-72512 GCA_016785325.1 Chascanopsetta lugubris | reverse complement strand
GCAAAGGTTAAAGGTCACAACAGGACAGTACATACACCGTATTACACAGTATGTACTGAGTGCATAGATTTGATGGATATGATTGACAGATCATAATGTCCAATGGTTTGCATGAGGGGGGAATGTCCTCGAGCTCTTTCAGGCTCCGCCCCCTGCTATTATTCAATTAGCATATTTCCAGTTATTGCTTGAAAAAGAGTTGCATCGTAGTTTCTTTGCGCTGTAAGGTCTTTATACGAACTCATGCAGATCATCAATGCGACCCACAGGGGTCAAAGGTCAAACTCCGCACGACCATTAACTGGGTTTTACTCAAGTCTGTCCCTTTAAAACAGAGTCAGCCACACATGACGGACTAATGCTGTGCTGTGTCAGGGAGCAGACGGTCATGGGAGCGAGCCTCGGCCCCCTCCACACACACACACACACACACACACACACAGATCCATGCTGCGCGTGTGTGTGTGTGTGTGTTGTTGGAGCATGCGTCATGTGATGCAGAGGCGTGGCTGGAGATGGAATCACGAGGTTTGGTCGTGTCGAGCGCTCGCTCTTTTTTACATAAACACACAGGTGACGCTGAGGAGGAGATCTCACACACACACACACACACACACACACGGTGTGTGCCAGGCCAGGCCTCCACAGTGCAGAGCAGGCTGCATCTCAGCAGTCACCATATGGACCGATACTGGATCAGAACACCGACAGGATGGATGGATGGAGGAAGGTGGGAGGGAAGGATAGAAGGGAGGAGTGAGGTGAAGGATGAAAACAAGGAGAAAAGATGGCAAATTTAAAAAGGGGATGAGGAGAGAGGCGAGATGAGGAGGGGGGATATCAGTTGGATGGAGGGAGCAGTGGAAAATGAAAGGAATACATGTTGAAAGGGAAAAGAAAAGTAGGATTGGAGGGAAAAAAGCAGAGTGGAAGAGGAAGGGGAGGAGTTAAGAGAAAAGGGATGTTAAGCTAAGGAAGCGAGGGAGGGTGGAGGAGGAGGAAGGGAAGCAGAGGGATTGGAAGGTAAACCGATGGAGGGAGCAGAGGAAGTTGGGATTAGAGGGGAGAGAGGGATGGGCAGGTGAAGGATGGAGGGATGTTTGATTAAAGGAATCAAGTCTCTCTGAAGTTACCATGGCAACAAAACACAGAATAAAGGGATGGTTCAAAAACACCGATGCTGTTCAACTGCAACAGTTAAAAAGGCATTTTCTGAAAAAAGAAACGATTTTTTAAAATTACGTTTACTCTAAGAATTTATATCAACTGGTCATATGTGTCTTTAATAGTAGGTAATGTTTAAATACCGTTCATTTCTATAAAGAAACCTACTTCAGTCAACCTTCATTGAATTCATTAATGCTTCATTACGGCTATGTCCAATAATTTCATTTCTCAACATTTTGGACCCAAACTCTTCCCCATTTTCAAAGTGAAATTGGACAGAATTAGAAATAAATGTTAGAAATCGAATCGAGTCTCTTTTGGGTCAAATGTCGGACAAAGCCCGACTGAGCCTGAAGATGAACGCGTGACCTGGAGGAAGAACACAGACCACGTGCGAGTCTTTTGTAAATAACAGTTTATTTGAAAACCAGCGGGACTGATCTGTGGCCTCTTTAGCTGCTGCCCTGTTTGGCGGCCAGCCTCTTGTCTCTCTCCTCGGCGATGGTCAGACGGATTCCCTTTCCTCTGGGCACAGACACCCACGGCTTGTTACCCTGCAGAGGGCACAGGGGGGGGGGGATTCAGCAGGTTGATCCAAAAATGAAAATAAAGGCAGGAAAATTCAGATGACCAAAAAAGTAACCGATCAAATGAGATTCGAGCGGCTTAGCCACACTGTTCCGGTCTCCGGGTTTAAAGCCTTTGTATAAAAGGAGGAAAAAGCTCGTCGCTTGGTGCCAACACTTCGGCCCGGCGCCGAGACCCAGAGTCCAGGTCGTTCAATAAATGTCACGGCGGAGAGACGATGACGACAACACTGACAGAACCCAAATGTCAGCAGCGGTAAACACCAAGTTACTCCAAAGAGGGTTTTCTTGGAATTAACAATGTGAAAGGGTTTTCACAACTTGAAGACATTTTAAATTAGATGTACACAACTATATTTAGCTTCACCACAAGTTACACATAGTTGTGTGCATGAAATGTTGTAGCAACCCGAAGCAGTGAATTTCATTTGATTCTTTTCAAAACTGCAAATGACGATTTTAATGTTGGCTGTGCATTTTTTACAAGGAATTCAGCATAAACATGTGGGCAAATAGTATTGATCTAACTCTTAAACCTGTATTTCAAATTTGTAGGAGTCTATTACAGCCTCTAAGGTGTTTTAATGGACTTTTTTTATTTTTTTTTTAAAGGAGCTCAGAACTTCTTAGAGGACATGGAATTGTGTTTTCATGACTCATCAACTCCAAGAATAGTCATCCTTGCTCTGTTTCAACACGGATAAGGTTTTTTTTTTGCCCGAATATGAAAAATGGAAATGAAACTATCTTTAGTGCAGTAGTAAAACTTGCTTGGAGTCGAGGTATGTACATGAGCCTCACCTTGCCAATGACGAAGATGTTGGAGAGCCTGGTAGCGAAGCTGTTGCCCGTACTGTCCTTGACGTGCACCACGTCGAAGGAGCCGGGGTGACGCTCCCTGTTGGTGATCACACCGATACGCCCCAAGTTGGCACCACCGGTCACCATGCACAGGTTACCTGCAGCCAGGAAAGCAAACAACAACAACAACAACATTACAGATTTCCACATGTAAACAAACACGCATCAGGGTGAACTCTTGTTGCGCTGAACGTACCGGTATCAAACTTGATGAACTCTGTGATCTTGCCAGTGTCCAGGTCGATGCGGACGGTGTCGTTGACCTTGATGAGGGGGTCCGGGTAGCGGATGGTGCGAGCGTCATGCGTCACCAGGTGAGGGATTCCCTTGGTGCCAATGATGATCTTCTTCACCTTGCACAGCTTGTACTGCAGACACAGGGGAGCGTCTGGATTACATCACAGGCTATAACAACTCAAGTCCGTTTTGAGTTCTATTCCCTTTATTCAAAGTTGCAGCAGTGTAGGTAACGCCAGGTCACATCAAAAACACAGAATGTAACAGGAATAATCTAACTTAAAGACACTTTCCCATGTCTTACCTTGGCCTCCTCAGCTGTGATGCGGTGGACAGTGAAACGTCCCTTCACATCGTAAATCAGGCGGAAATGCTCGCCAGTCTTCTCAATGCTGATCACATCTGGAAAAACACAAGACTTTGTTATGAAACAAATAATTGAGGGTCTAAATCGGACATAAAGACAGATCAACAGATTTAGAGATGACTGGCCACAGCCGCGTACAAAGCTTTTCTTCATCTTATCACAAAACCGCATCGTCCTCGGTGTATCGTTCAAAGACAATACAATTGCAATTTCATTCGTACAAGACAACTCGTTCTTAACCGTCTGTTTAAGGAGCCATTTTGGCTCACACTTTGTTTTGTTAGGTGTATATACACTCCTGCTGTGGAGACGTCCCCTGGATGTGGAAATTAAAACCCAACACCTCCATGAGAGGCCTCTGGCCAAACATCCAGGTGACAGGGACAAGATGGACAAGAGGAGGGAGGGCTGTCCAGAACCAACAACAGACTTGTTACCTCCATTATTAAACAGAGCATACGTGTTCCAGTTTGAAACACTTCCACATCCTATGCTCTACAAACAGTTATATTCCAGACTTTGCTGATTATCCCAACAATCTCCAAGTAATTATGGTTATAACTTAGAAGGTATTCTGGAGCTCAGAACTTCTTAGAGGAATCGGTTGAGTAGTTTCACTTCATTACTGATCAAACCAGATATTCATCATCGCTCCTTTAAATGCCGTCTCACAGCACGTGTGGACAATGTAAACAGAGACGTGAACTCACCCATGAATCCGGCAGGGTAGGTGACATCGGTGCGGACCTTGCCGTCGATCTTGATGAACCTCTGCATGCAGATCTTCTTCACCTCATCTCCGGTCAGGGCGTACTTGAGGCGGTTCCTCAGGAAGATGATGAGGGGCAGGCACTCCCTCAGCTTGTGGGGACCGGTGGAAGGACGAGGAGCCTGAGGGCGACAAGACCCAATTAGTTTAATTGTAAAGTGTGTAAAAGTTTTACATCCTATTGCGATGCATGGAAGACGCACGCCATAAATCCTACCGACAACGCGGGGAGGCCAATTACAAATCAACAACCTACTTCCAGAACCAACAGTCACATTTTAAAAAAGGTCCCGATGCAGCATTGACATTCAAACACCGATTCTAACCTCAAACTACAGGAGTAATCCTCATAATTACATCACCATAACGAGCCTGACCATCTCACTAAAACTACCAATCCAACGCAATGGATTAAGATTAGCGCTAATTTTTACACAATATTCACAAGTGTACATTACTTGACCCAAAACTAAACTAAACAAATACAAATTTGATAAATACAAGCGCATATTAGCAATTTGGGTGCACAGGTTATATCAACATCACATTCAGCACATGAGGAATACATTTAAATAACCAGTGAGATAAGAGTCAAAGATACTTCCTGGACCAATTATACAAGATACTCGAAAAGTACTGTGATTAATTGACGGGTGAGACTATGGGAAGCTGATACTTGGGTATGTTGCCCTAATCTGAAACCCAACATGTAAAAACGACAACATCCCACTAACGTGAGACTGGGCAGGACAAACCCTAAACCCAACTAAGGGTCTTAGTGAATAGTTTTACTTACGAAAACTCCGGTGAGCTTGTCCAGCATCCAGTGCTTGGGCGCTGCAACGCGCTTGAGGTGCTTCTTCGGTCCTCTTGCCTGGAGGAGAGGGCAAACCCGGTCAAAAACTAAAAGCCTTGGTCGGTTATAGATGTGCGAAAGACCGGAAATGATTTCATAGTAGCACATATAAAGAGCAACATGTCACAAAGCAATAATAAACCACGGAGAGGAGCGTGGACGCACTACGTCCAGTTAGCATCAAATGCTAACACCGGCTGCGGCCTTACTAAGATACATTAAACTCCTTTTTAACATGTAGAAAATGAAACTATAAGCTAATGAATGAAGACGTTATAATTTAAAAAAAATAATGTTAACAACGTTGCATGTTTTACGCACAAACTAGCACCGTTTTCTAAGCTCGACTCTGAAAGCTTTTCACTCCAGTGGGCTAACACCGCTAGCCACATTTCTGCTAACGACCTGTGACTGCCGAAAGCAGCGTCCAGTGATTTGAAATAATCAATAATCATCGTTAATCTGCCTCTTAGGTCACAATACAAACATGTATCGCTTCATAACAAGTTGTATTTTAAACTCGGACACGTTCGTGTTTGATTCCACAGCGACAAAAAGCGATGTTTGCTGATGGTTTAACAGAAGAACAGGCAGAGGTAACTGCTCACCATGTTGGAGTCTGCGGGGAAAAGGACTTCCTGTCTTCCGGTATCCGGTCATAAGGCTGAGTACGGCAGACGGAGTGGGACAATAGGGCTCAAACTCGAAGCTTAAAATCAAAACTGATTGCTGTCAGTTTTTGTTAGTTTTTACTTTAAAAGGACAAACATTAAAGGAGTATGGTCTAGTTTGCAGACTTTGCATATGGAAAAAAATCCTATGAAAACATTGATATCTGAAAATCAATCTGTGTCTTTAATGGAAGAATACTCTATTATTAAAAATACCCCAAATCTTCCTCGGATATTTTCAATATCTTATTTATCTTCTGCAGCTGATATATATTTTGTCTTTTCTTGATTTATTTGTTTACACAAGTCATGTGAAACTGTGTCTGACCACTAGATGGCATTCAAGGCTGAATGAATTCATGTGTGTATTAAAATGTAACAAATTACGCAAATTACACCTTTATTGTAATTAATGTTAAGTTCAGTTGTTGACTCAATGATCAAGAAATAACAGGGAAATGAAAATGAGCTTTATTGAAGTAGCGCCGCTGTGACTGCACTTACCATTCCCTGCCAGCAGAGAGAAGCACTGTCACAGTCATTGTGTTTATATGGGAGACAGGGACAGGCCTGATTGGCAAAATATACAGTATTAGTAACTACTGGGATTGGTATAATTGCTGAAGCATTTAAAAAAAAAAGTATTACTGTTATTACTATTATTATTATTATGTTGTATTATGTGCACATATGTATAGATATATCATAGACTGAACATAATACGGAAAATATGATATAAATGAAAAACTGTATACATGTATGATGTCAGTCTGTTGTTTATACCACACGTTCTCGATTTCACTTTGTTTATTTGTTGTTTATTGTTTGTTCTCCACCAGAGCCGTAACAAAAATACAAACATTTCTTCGTAAGATCTCAGTCATTTACAAACTCATTGAGCAAAAGGTGCTTTTAGGAAAAGAATCATCTTTGAATAATATTCATTTTTGTCATTAGCAAGGAAAACAAGTAAAACACTCACCCACTCACTCTACAGGTTCAAAGGTATAATATGATGAAAATGAAGGAACCAATCACTGTGAGCAGGAAACTATATTTTTTTTTATTCGTTTAAAATGTGTTGATTCAAATTTTTCAAATTCGATCTTTTCCATTTTTATACATTTATTTTAAGATGTAATTAAAGTAAAATTTCTTATTCTTTTAATCTGATTCACGCAACTATATTCTGATTTCCTGAAAAATAGTCTTCCAATTTATTTTATTAGTTTTAATTTAATTCATTTAGTTCTAATTCAACAGAATCTTTTTTTTTCAGTTGACTTATTTTATTTATTTGCTTATTGATTCAATAATTAATTCCAGTTCTTTATCGAATTTTACTGTGGGGTCTGTCATGTCATAAATCTGTTGACGTGTGTGTGTGTGTGTGTGTGTGTGTGTCCACACACACATGTATGGACGAACACGCACTCTCTCACAGGCCTGATCCTCTGAAGTGTGTAACCCAACAAGTGCCTGTTTCACGGCTGCGACTCCCGTTTCCCTGCTGTAACACCATCCCCACTGTGTGTGTGTGTGTGTGTGTGTGTGTGTGTGTGTTTCCATGCTTTTGTGCGCTTGCATACTGACTGTGTTTGTGCGGACGTGTGCAGGTGTTTTGTTGCACCTTGACGAATGTATACATGCATACAGGTGTGTGTGTGTGTGTGTGTGTGTGTGTGTGTGTGTGTGTGTGTGTGTGTGTGTGTGTGTGTGGTCCTAAAGAGTCACAATACACAGAATGACAGACAAGTCGGGATTGAGGTCAAAGGCCTTTGTTGGTCTCCTCTTCACCTCCATCGTCTCCTCTTACTACGTCTCCATCCATGTGCAGGCAGCAGGGCGCAGCGCATTAAAGCTCCTATAGGGGGCCCCACTCAGGATCAGGTGTCTCTTTAACCCCCCTCTTCCACAATATAATGGAATATTCCATTAACATCGCACTCACAAACCACATCATGGATCTTTACGATACGTAAATAAAGCACTTAAAGGTGGGATTAAAGGGCCAGGAAACAAAGTGATGATGTCATATCCTGTTTAAATGATGTTCATGACGGATGAGTTGAGTTGTTGCTGCACTGAAGAAAAATAAGAATTGAAATAAAATAAAATAAAAGAAAACTACTGGAAAATTAAAAAAATAGATATAAAGAGATGAAATGAAGTAATAATTAAAAAGAATACGATTTAAACTGAAATAAAATAGATTGGAAAAAAAATGACTTAATTTTTACTGGATGTTTCTGGAAATTTCTGGATGTTTCACCCCAGCAGAAACATATTCGATTTGACTTTTCTCCATAAATGATTCACCATAAATCATTATTAAAGGAAAGGGGCACGTGGCCCCCTCTTAGTACACGAGTGCATCAATAAACAAAGACCTAATTAACATCAAGTAAAGACTGTGATTTGAGATGTATTGAATATATATGTAGTTTAACGACTTCATCATCATCATCACTGCCCTGACGAATACTTGGCACCCAGTGAATTAAAGATCCAGCTGTTTTCTTTTGATCCTCTCCTCCACAATAAGATGTATTTTTCCGTTTCTCCTCCAAACATCTCCATCGTCTCACTTGCTTGTTTTCTTTCTCTCGACCACTCGGTGAGTCTGGAGCAGCAGATGTGAAGTTTCTCAGCTTGAGCCGGAGATGGATTTGACATGTGAGCTCTCACAGCTGCTCGCACATGATCCCGCTCTTTACACGCGTGTGCGTGAACAAAGTCACTTCATGCGAGACAAGAAAACTCATTTCACGCGTGAGAACAAAGGATTTTTGCGATGCCGTCCATTCTGCACAGCAGATGGCGCCACAGCCCGACTCAGGCTTGTGAAGAGTATCTGTGAAGAGACGACAAGAGATCTGCGCTTTGCTGTGTTTAAGCGTCAAACTGCAGTTGCACCTCCGGTCCACAAGGCGGCGACGTCATTCATTCACTCCACAGGAAACTTATCAGATGTCATGACGCCACAGATCCCCCCCAGAAATGGGGCCAAACTTCCTCATTCGCCCCCCTAGTGGCTGGCTGCGGTATAGGTCTTAAACCCCGCCTCCTTCAGGCTTCAGCATCCGATCGCTTCTACGTAAAATCCACAAGAGGGCAGTGTTCTGTTATTTTGAGGCAGTACAAGAGGAAGAAAGTTGGGATGTCGTCTTTATTTACGACAAACTTCAGTGAAATACGAAAATAGTGTGTGTGTGTGTGTGTTGGGGGGGTCAAAGGTCGTCCTACAGGTTGTGCAAACATCAGCCTCCAGCCCGAAACGATGACAAAGCAGATTTCTCATCAGCAGCGTGGAAGTGCGCAGATTCGTTTATGTTAAGGCTGAACAAACAGATTTTACATAAACATCAAAAAGAAACAAAAAACACACAGAGGACACGAGAACACACTCCCACAGAATTCAGCGGGAAGTCACATGACCACCATGAGGCCGCGGCGAAGACACATTCCTCGTCCGGTTGGTGGGATCCATGAAAAGCCGCGATGGACACTCGACAGAAGCGCTCCTTGTCCCGGCGGCCGATATCCATCACGCCGTCTTAAATAACGTGACCCGTGAAAAGCGTCTCTCCTCCGAGTCCGTCCCAAAAAGAAAAAAAGAAAACAAAAAAAACGAAAGAAAGAAAAAGAAAAAAAAAAGAAAAAACGAAAACAGACGTGAAGTCAAAAAAGAACGTTGAGATAAGAAGTTCTCAGACAATCAGCGTCTTTGTGAGGCCGAGGGACGGGAGAGTCTCTTTCCCGTGAGACCACGGTTCTAATATTGTCCATTAAGAAAACAGGAAACATGGTGTTTGTCGTCCTTCACCCCCCCCCCCCCTCTCTCTCCTTCAGCACCACAGAGAGAGAGAGAGAGAGAGAGAGAGAGAGAGAGAGAGAGAGAGAGAGAGAGGACAGAGTCCAGGTCCGTCCAGCAGGTGTGTCTTTGTCATGTGACCCGAGTGTCGGAGACGAGGACGGCGACGGTCAAAGTCTCTTTGTTGTTCCTCAAACTTTTCGTCTTTACGGGAAAAGTGAAAGTTATGGGAAATCATCGGGTTTGAAGGCAAACGGTGGGCGTGTCCCCTGTCGGCCATCTTGCTGAATCCTAACTCCTCCCCCCTGGTTCCCGGTTCATTGAAAAAACGGGCAAAGAGGCGGAGCACAGGCGGAGCTGTGGGTCGGCTCGCGGCGCCGTCACCTCGTCCGCGCTACGTTAACAGGTCGGCTCGGGTGTCCGTCGAGAGACCACGCCCCTAATTATGCGTACTTTCAAACGTCGGTCAAATAAAAATACGCGAGTTACAAAAAAAATGTATCCGCGTACCGTCGTCATGGAAACACCTGTGACTGCTTCAGACCAAAACCGAGCTTTGTACCAGACTTGAAACAGGTTTCATTCACCTCTGAAGTTGATCATTTGAACATGGGAGTCTATGGGGCTTTGCCCCCGGTGGCCACCCTGTGAACTGCACCTTTTTTCACTTCCTCTCGTGCTTCACCCGTCTGCACCGGAGGTGGAGCCTCGGTCGGACCTGAAGACAAACAAACAAAAACACTTCTGTCTCCGTCTCCTCAGAGTCTCCGCTGCTTCCCCGGATCCGGGAAAAGGCGGGAAAGAGAGGAACAAGGCGAGCGACCGTCTCCCCCCTCGGAGGTCAGCACCCGGCGGGGACGTCCGCCATGAAGTCGAACTCATTCTGACCCAGCCAGAGCTCCGGCAGCTCGTTGGCCCGGTCCAGTCCCAGCTCCACCACCAGAGACATCAGCACCTCCTCGTCCACCGGCTCAAAGTCGATAAGTCCGCCGGCGCCGGCGCCCGGGTTCCCCATCCCCACCCCCATTCCTCCGGCGCCGAGGCCTCCGGACGGCCCCAGGAGCTGGCTTCCCGATCCCAGCGGCGAAGCCACGTAGGCCCTCGGAGCTCCGCCCGGCGCCGGGTGTCCACCGGAGGCGCCGGTGAGGTTCTGGTAGTGCGAGTTGAGCTTCTGGAGCTGCATGCTGGCGATGAGGTGCGGCCCAGTCTGCAGGCAGAAGGGCTGGGGTTTGGAGAGCGCCGCCGCCGCCGCCGCCGGCGACAGCGCCGCGGCGGTGGAGCCCACGGGCGAGGGGGCGGGGCCGGCGGACGGCGAGTAAGGCACCACGGAGGATTTGGAGGAGGGGTAGTGGAGCAGGGTGGTGAGAGGGGAGGAGGAGGAGCACAGGTCCTTCATGGCGGCGTGGGCGGGGCCAGGGAACAGCAGTGAGGTCATCACCGGGAGAACCTGTGAAGCGGAGAGACAGGGAGCCTCATTAGGGTTCGGGTGTGGACTCTGAAGAACATCCTCTTTATTGGCGGTAAAATCGTAAACGCCCGAAAAACAACAACAACAACATCAACACTGCTTCGTTAGCTTCAGTGTATCGAAAGGCTACATCAAGTAAAGCTATTGATTAGCTTAAGCTAGCTCGCGCCATTAAGCTAGCTCGCGAAATCTTATACACTGCACCTTTAAAGGGTCGTGTTTCAGAGTCCATGTTACAACCTGCTGCTAAAACAAATCACAAGTGGTCATTAAAGGCTGGAACACACACACACACACACACACACACACACACAACAACAACAAAACTGTTGTTGACACAGAGCAACTTTCCTCGTGTTCTTATGACCCAGTTAATCACTGAGAGTCACATCTGTCTGAGAAACACCCAGACTATGGTGCCTGTCTGACTCGCTGTGTGTGTGTGTGTGTGTGTGTGTGTGTGTGTGTTGTCTGCTTTTCCTCTTGACCTATTGAGCAGCAAATTAACCATGAAAAGGCCACGAAGAGAATACCCATGGGTACATAGAGGGTTAAAGAGTGTTTATAGGTCTGTGTGTGTGTGTGTGTGTGTGTGTGTGTGTGTGTGTGTATGGACTTCCCAACACAACAGAGCCTTTGAGGACCTCAAAGAGTGATTGGGTCACATGGAGGGATAAATACACATGGGTCTTGAGAACAGAGCATGTGTGTGACTCTTTGTGTGTGTGTGTGTGTGTGTGTGTGTGTGTGTGTGTGTG